>PVLC010014295.1:0-30365 GCA_004027655.1 Graphiurus murinus
TTTTTTTTTTTTTGCGGTACTGGGGATTGAACTCAGGGGATTCTACCTCTGAGCTACACCCCCAGCCCTATTTTTATTCTTTATTTTGAAACCGAGTCTCACTAAGTTGCGGAGTGCCTCACTAGGTAACTGAGGCTGGCCGCGAACTCGGATCCTCCGGTCTCAGCCTCCCGAATGCTGGGATTACAAGCGTGCGCCACCACACCCGGCTTCTTGTTTATTTTCTTAATACTCTAAATCAGTGCAGTCAAACAGAAATATAATGTAAGCTACATATGCAAGTGTGAATTGTCTACTAGTCACCTTAAAGAAATAAAAGAAACTGTGACATTTATTTTTAAATACTTTTATTGGTGTATTATAGTCTTACATCATAATGTAGTTCATAGAGAGTGACATACATGCATGCAGCACTTGGTGGGCCTCCCCTGCCCCTGCTCCCTCCTCCTCCTCCTCCTTTCCCCATACAGGATATTGAGATTGGCATTGGTATTCTCATATATATACTTAATGTTAATAGGAGTGATTCTTTCATTGATTCTCTCTCTCTCCCTCCCCCTATCTGCTTAGACCAACCCCTGGCTTCACTGGAGTTTCTCCATCATTATCTGAAGCCCCTCTGGTATCCAATTACCCCCTACCTTCTGCATATGAAAGAAAACATAAGACTCTTTGCTTTCTGTGACTGGCTAATTTCACAGCATAATTTTCTCTAGATCTATCCATTTTCATGCAAATGACATTATTTTGTTCTTTTTTATTACTGAGTAGAATTCCATTGCTTGTATATCCCATAATTTTGTAAGCCATTCATCTGTTGATGGACAACTAGGTTGGTTTGATAAGTTGGCTATTGTGAATTATGCTGCTATAAACACGGATATGCATATATTACTATAATATTCTGATTTCAATCCCTTTGAAAATATACCCAGGATTGGTATAGGTAGATCATATGATAGATCCATTCCCAATAGTCTGGGGAATCTTCACACTGATCTTCATAGTGGCTGTACTAATTTGCAATTCCACCAACAGTGTAGAAGAGTTCCTACTTCTCCACATCCTCACCAGCATTTATCGTTGTTTGAGTTCTTGATGATTGTCATTCTGACTGGGGTTAGAGGGAATCTCAGTGTAGGTTTGATTTTCATCTCCCTGATTACTAATGATATTGAACATTTTTTCACATATCTATTGGTCATTTGTATTGCTTCTTCTGTGAAGTGTCTATTTAGTTCAAGTTCCCATTTCTTGATTGGGATATTTGTTTTTTTTAGCATAAAGTCTTTTAAGTTCTTTGTATATTCTAGATATTAGTCCTCTATCTCAGGGATAGCTGGCAAAGACTTTTTCCCATTCTTAGGCTTTCTTTTTAGATTCTTGACGGTTTCCTTTGATGAGTAGAGACTTTTTAGTTTAATACCATTCCATTTATTACTTTTTGTTTAAATTTCCTGAGCTTTGGGGGTCTTATTGAGGAAGTTTCTATCTGTGCTTATATGTTGGAGTGTTAGACCTATGCCCTCCTCTAGTAACTTCAGTCTCTGGTTTATCAAAGACCAGTTTCCAGGTCTTTGATCCATCTAGAGTTGACTCTTATTCAGAATGTGAGGTAGAGATTAAATTCCATTTTTATACAAATGGATAGCCAGTTTTCCCAAATCATTTGTTGAAAAGGCTCTTTTTTCCTCTTCTCTAATGTTTGTGCTTGGCATCTTTGTTGAAAAATCAATTAGCTATAAGTGTGTGGATTTGTGTCTATATCTTCTATTATATATTCCATTGGTCTATGTTTTTGTACCAAAGCCATGCTCTTTTTATTACTATAGCTCTGTGGTATAATTTGAAGCCAGGAATTGTTCTGCCTCTTGCATGGTTCTTATTGCTGAGAGTTGCTTTGTCTATTCTAGGTCTTTTGTTTCTCCTTATGAAACTTAAGACTAGAAATGTGACATTTATTTCAACATGCACTTTACTTAGCCTACTATCTTTAAAGTATTATCATTTAATATGTAATCAATAAGCCGGGTGTGCTGGTGCAAGCTTGTAATCCCAGCATTTGGGAGGCTGAGACTGGAGGATCCGGGTTCATGGCCAGCCTCAGCTACCTAGTGAGGCACTCCACAACTTAGTGAGACCCTGTTTCAAAATAAAGAATAAAAAATAGGGCTGGGGATATAGCTCAGAAGTAGAATGCCTCTGAGTTCAAGTTCAATCCCCAGTATCACACACACACACACACACACACTATATATATATATATATATATATATATATATATATATATATATGTATATATATATATATATTTATGTAATCAATATAATAATTGTTAATACGACATTTTATAGTCTCATTTTACATATTAAGTCTAAGGAATGCATTTAAATTAATGTCATATCTCAACTTAAACTAGCCACCTGAGTTAGTAGTTACCATACTAAACATTTCAGGTCAAAGTGTTTTTTGAATGCCCAGTATTTATACAATATGAAGTTATGTTCTGTGATACATAGATAATAAGACTCTGGTTTCTGCTCTCAAGTTTCCTTTAATATTCCTGAAAAAAAGATGACTGTTAAGATTTTTGAAGCTCCCTCTTCCCTCCAAAAACCAAATGGCTTTGTACTGATACTTTGGGGGGAGGGATACTGGGGATTGAACCTTGGAGTGTTCTATCTCTGAGCTATAACCCTCTGCAATTATTTTTTTATTTTGAGACAAGGTCTTGCCAAGTTGCCAAGGCTGGCCTTGAACCTGCAATCCTCCTGTGTCAGTCTCTCAAGTACTGGAATTACAGGCCTGTACCACTGTGCCCAGCCATGTACTAAAATCTTCTGTGAGGAATTTCACTTTTATTAGGAAAAGATATGAGTCCTTGATAATTTATGGGTTTCTGATTAATAGAAGTGAGAAAACAAAACAAAAGAAACAACAACAACAACAAAAACCTATGTGAAGGAATTACAATGCCTAAAGACTGAAATGCTCCAGGTCTAAGAAAAACTTTCAGGAAAGATTATGCTAAGGTTGGTATTCAGTTAATGAAGTGTGAAGACTTCCTTAGCAGAGCAAATTGAAGAAGTAATGCTGTTAAAAAGAGTTCCCAGAGGCCTGACCAGAGGGATTCCAGCAGTGACTAATTGTCAGGCTCCAGAGGAGAGTAAAACAGGTAGCTCAACTGACTGCTAGAAAGATGGGCAATTGATTTTTTGCCTTCAGAAAGAATGTAAAATTGGTTAGAAAAATAAAAGGAAAATCTCAAAAGAAAAAAAAAAAACAGTTAAATTTTCCTTGGAATTTTGCAGTATAGAGAGGTATTTCGGATATGAAAGTCGAGACCTTTACATCTAATAATAAGGTCAGGACCAGGTCATTCATCAGGAGACCATTGATTCAAACTCTGTCAACTTGTTAGTGGCCATTGTGGGCTGAAATCCAACCCAAACTACATTCACAGATAGATGCTACATTCCTGCCAGAATCCAGCTTCAAGTCATGAATTCATTAATTCAGTAGAGATTTGTTGAGTGTCTAACTGGAGTTAGACACTGTGCTCTGCCATGAGGGGTCATGAATAAAAGATTTGGGCAAAAAGTTTGAGAGACAATGTTGACTGCTTCTTCTGGACTTTAAGACATAGTCTCAGAAGTTTTACAGAGGAGGTAAGAGGCAAGGCAAGTCTTGAAGCTTTATAAAGGGAACCACAAAATAGGGGTGGAATGAGACTGTCCCTGATTAGGAAGGGAATATTTCCTGGATTTTCCACCTTTTGTCACTTAGCTCCATTATGATCTCATGGGACCATTGTTGTATATGTAGTGTGTTATTGAAGAAAATGTCATTACATGGCACATGGCTTTATATGCAGTACATCCTGGATATATATTTTTAATATTCATGTAATATTTAATTTTTAACAAAGTATATAGTAAATATTATGTGTATATATTTTAAAATATAGTGCTTAAGAAAAAAAGGAAGAAACATTTTTAAAGTGCATGTTTTATATTTTTACAAGGACAATATAAAGGAAAAATATATTGTCTCTCGCCCTATGGATGGAATAAGAGTGGGAAATCATGATGGTGTACTATGAAATGAAGAACATTATTAGCTAAATTCTCTATTCATGAAACTAAATAAGAAAAAAATAAACAATATTCTATTAAAAGTAAATAAATAGCTACCTGTGGTTGTGCACACCTGTAATCCCAGTACTTGGGAGGTTGAGACAGGAGAATTGCAGACTTGAGGCAACGTCAGCAATTTAGCAAGGCCCTTAGCAATTTATCAAGACCCTGTTTCAAAATTTTAAAAAAATAAGAAAGGACTGTAGGTCTATATTGGAGGTAGAATTCCCTTGGATTCAATCCTCAGTACCAAAATACTATTAATAATAGGATGACTATACCACCTGGTTTGCTTAAAATGGCCCTAATTTACCCACATCCTAATGGAATTATCAACTATGCCTTTTATTTTGAAGGCATATTTCGCTAGCCTTGTTTGATTAGTAAACTTAATGGTCACTCTATTTTTTTTTTCCAGTACTGGGGATGGAAACGGGGCATTCTACCTCTGAGCTACAGCTCCAGCCCTATTTTTTTTTTTTTATTCTTTATTTTGAAACAGGGTCTCACTAAGTTGCGGAGGGCCTCACTAAGCAGCTGAGGCTGGCCACGAACCTGGATCCTCCAGTCTCAGCCTCTCAAATGCTGGGATTACAAGCGTGTGTAACACAAATATAAACTTCTTTTCACAAAACTGTAAATGAGGACATAATGATTGGCTACTGATGACAGATGTCACCTTATCAAGTGCACACTTGGAGCAGATGTTTAGATACTATGTACATGGCAATGGAAGCAACTTAGATGCAGTTACATGTGTGCATTTATATATAACACATAATTTATATGCTATATGTAAATGTGTGCATATATTATGTCTTGTGCTATTGTGTAATGAAAGATAGTACATTTGAGTGCTATTTTATTGACAGTGATCAAGTGAGGGCTTCTTGCCTGGCATGGTGCCCAGGCCTGTAATCTCAATGTTTAGGAAGGTGAGACAGAAAGATATCAGGTTCAAGGTCAGCCTCAGCAACTTAGGAAGGCCCTCAGAAACTTATTGAGACCTTGTTTCAAAATAAAATAGAACTGGGGTTGTAGCTTGGACGTAAAATGTGCCTGGGTTCAATCCCCAGTATACCCCCCCCCAAAAAAAATTAAAGAGGCTTTCTTAAAACGTATAATTTAACAAAAAACCTTGAATGCATAAGTAAACAAAGGGTATGTCTAGGAGGGAAAGGGGCTTAGGTGGAGAAATCAGCAAGTGCAGAGTCCCTAAGTTGAGAGAAATCTGGGGTGCCAGGTGAACAGCAAGGGGCCAGGTGGTGGGGAAAGAAAATCAGAGCCTCAGCATGGAGGTCAGGACAACAGCAAGGGACCAGGTCACAGAACACCCTGTTGGACATGCTGAGCAAATTCTGGTATATTTTGGGCCATTTGGGGATGCATTGGAAGAATTTTGAGCTGTAGTCTGGCAGAGTCTGATAAGAGTTCTGCAGGGATGGCTCTATGGACAAAGAGTGAAGAGGAAGGGGGAAGGAAGAATGGGAATGCCTGGAAAGCCCACACGTTCTCTTCTTCCATGTTTATTAACATGGAATTTCAGCTTAGCTGAAATTATTTTCTATGATCGAATTGTTTCATTTCATCATTCTCTTCATTAAAAAAAATCCTCATTCTTGTGCAATTTATTTCACGTCTCTTCAAAGACATAAACTGGCAACAAAACTTTTCTTCTTTTTTATTCTAGGACTATTGAGACTAAGCATGAGGCATTATATCTGTGTGATAAGGAATTCAAAGGCATTTGGTTATTAACTTAAAGGAATTAAATGGGCCATTATCTCTTGCACCTGCCCTCCTTCCCTTTCTGAATTACCCTGTCTTCCCACACTTGCCCTTGAGGTTCTAATAGTCATCACTTCCTACTTATTTCTGTATGCAGGGCAATAGACTACCCCACCTTCTAGATCTTCTCTGTCTTCACTGTCCCATCACAGTGGCATCATCTTTGTGGCCTGTCAAGAACTGGGAAGAGTCTGTAATATTGTCAGACCTGCAAAGCTAACAAGTTGCACTGCCTCTGTTTTATGCATGCTTTCAGAAAATATGAGATCTCTTACTCACTCAGAGACAAAAGACTTTATTATTCATAGTTCAGCAAGCTGCATGCACTGAGGGTCAGATCAGGTCCTTTTGACCCTTAAGTCACAGGGACATGAAGCATAGTGGCCTAGGTGGATGCTGTGTACATAGAAGACTTTTGATAAGGACACTCAAGCTTAGGAAACACCAGTATTTTACAATGGGCTGCAAGCAAACCTAGACAAACTTTGTTTTGATGCAACATATTAATTTATTGTATTGAACAGAAAACAAACTTCTGCTCTGTAGGGAGACATCTGTATCTCCCAAGGTGTTTTGCTGTACAAACGTCCTTGGAAAGATCATCTATAATGAAAGGCACTCAGTGACTTCACTGTCAGGACATGCAGAAACATAAGAGATCCATTGACAATTACTTCCCCACGTTGCCTGAATAGCCCAGAGAGAAAAGTGCAATCAATGTGATAGTCAATAGTCTGATTTTAATGGATAGTTATTGGTTAATACCTGGGGTGTCTGCATTTAATAACAAATTCCAAGATCACAAATGAAATAGATTATTGTGAAATAAACTTCAAGTTCTAGGAATTCTGATCACTAGCATAGATTACTAACTGAAAATGACAGAATAAAAGCCTTTTTCGAGATCCTTTGACTTGGAAGACCTATATTGTCACTACATTGGGCAAAAACCGCCAAGAAATCTTGCCTTCTGGGGAAAGCTTGTTATACAAAAATATCCTACTGACATCCCAGAAGCAAAATATCTTTCCCAACGTTATTCATCTTAGATGAATAATTATTATGGCAATTAAATTTAAGATCAAATTTCCCCTAAATGTAAATGTTCACATGCATAATTTTATTAGAAATCACACCCCTGACCCCTTTTTATTTTTTATTTTGCATCAGAGTCTCACTAAATTTCTGAGGCTAACCTCTAACCGTCCATCCTTCTGTTTCAGCCTCCTGAGTATGGGGATTATGGTTGTGAGCCACAGAGCCTGGCTTAATTTCATGCTCTTTACTAGCACAAAGCATTCTATTTACAAACTGGTTGATGTAAATTCTGAGATAGTGTCATTATAGTGTATATAAGTGGTGTAAATCCACAACTAAATATCAAAGAAATTGAAAGGAATCTTTTAGTATTCCATTTATAGAGATTATCATATTTTGTAAATATTGACTTATTCAAGAGAGTAAAATTTGTAAATATTTCTCTGTTTAATGTGTCATCTTCCAAAAATTAACATTAACATTTTTTGTTACCCTCATACTTTTGTCACATGCCATAAACTCTTAAAAGTAACAAACTAAAGATTATCAAGATACAAAGGAGAAAAAAAAATTTAGATATCTCGGTGTACTGCTTACATTTGCCATGTGCTATGCACAGTAAACAAATATTTTATGCATTATCTCACTTAATCCTTCAAACATAGCTGAAAAATTATATCTAGCCCATGATTAAGAAAGCTAGACTCAGTCACTGTTTTTCCTCAAGATAATTCAGCCAGTGAGTTTTAGGGCTTGACGATAAATCTCTGCTTCTCTAGATGATTGAGATTGATGAAGTAAACATTTCTCCTCTAACTTACAAAGTAGGACCCAGGATTTACATGCCACTAAATTTTGTGGGATTTATTTGCTAATATCTTATTCTCAAAAGTCTGGCTTTTCCTTTTCTGTAACAGAAAAAAAAAAAAAAAAAACTTGCATTCATACATTTGCATTAAGATATAAAAATGAAAAGGGAAAATTTTGTTATTTTTCATTGGAATTCAGAACACTTTGGATTTAGGACAACTCTGTACTGTTGAGGTTAATTGGATGTTTTACATCTGCTCCTTAAAATACTTCAGTTAGAAAGAATTAAACAATGTTAATAGAGATTAGAAAGTTACCTATATCCAGACATTTCCTGTGTAAAAATGCCCTTACATTTAATTCCACATCAATGAAATATAGATAAATTAGTGTAACTAAGTACTGTGATATATCCAAGTCCAAAATCATCTTGGATGCTTGGCAGAGTTGAAGGACTTCTGTTTTCACTATAAAGTAGTAGGAATCTTTAGTTTCAAGCCCAAAAGGGCCTGGTCTGTGATCAATGAAAAGATTTTGTAGTCATGAGGTCACATGAACATAACTATACTGATAGATAAATGCCAGCTACAGGAGATCAATATAATGGCTCATTCCCACTTTCACATAGGAACATAAATAAGCAATAAAATTGTTAAATTCTCCCAACAAGAGAGAGAAATGGTCAAACTTCAGGGGTCTTTTATTTTTTTATTTTTATTTTTTTGGTACTGTCTCTGAACTACACCCCAGCCCTTTTTCTTTTTTATTTTGAAACAGGGTCTCGCTAGATTTCTGAGGGTGTCACTAAATTGCTGAGACTAGCCTTGAAACTGCAATCCTTCTGTCTCAGCCTCCTAAATACTGGGATTACAGGCATGCGCCATGCCCAACTCCAGGTATCCTTTAAATTGGGACCCCCTATATCACTTTAAGTGAATTGCGAAAGCTCAAATATATGGAAGAAATTCCTTTCTTAGTCATTTCTTGTTAAACAATATTTGTAGAAGATCAAGGTGAAAATTTGTTTTCCTCCATGATGAGAGAGAGACTAAATGAGTGTGCATTTCTTAACAACACGCTAAGCAGATAGAGCTCACACACATTCCCTAGCTCACCATACTGACCCGGTTGAATGAGAGACACTGGACTATTCAAGGGAGCGAAAGGCCTCAAGTGCAATTGGAGGGTGTTCAATAAGAATAAGGAGGTGATGGAAGTACCCAGGAATACTTTGTAACTTTTTTTATATCCAAAAAGGAGGCAATAAAGCATTAAGTTTAGGACTACATGTAGATGCTCAGTATGGTGGGGGTAGAGGTGGCATTTAGATATCCAGCGTATGAGAACACTGCCCCTCACTTCACAGCACATTGCCATCACAAGTCAATGCGGGTTTCCTCTCTTGTTTTATTTTACATTTTGTTGTCCCACTCTGGCTGCTAATACCTATTCCCACTTCCCTTCTGACCAATAAGATCCCACCTGGTAGCTTGATACTTCTTTAAGTATTCACATATCTTTATAAAATAAATGCATCATTTTGACTTGAATGTTCTTATCCTATTAATTCTTTTTCACTTCTCACTAGACACCCTACTGTACACACATTTGGAGTATCCACTGCTGCAGATCACACTGTATATAGTATGCAATGGGCACATTTTATTTATCTCCTACTCAAGCAAAGAACACCTAGTTTTTCTCCAGTACCCCGCTACTATGAATGTGACCAGAATAAATATCTTTATGTCCCTTACAATATTGTGAACTAATTGGTTTTTAGATCCTGCACTGACATAGATGACATGACATGCACTTTTAATAAAACTCAATTAATGTTGTAGGATGGTTTTTAAAGATCAGTTTTCAAAACATGATTTGTATTAATGTGCACAAGTTTGGCATGAGAATTCCCTCTCCTGAAGTTCGTGTCAATAATTGTTATTATACAATTTCTGTTTTTATGATTCAGGTGGATATGAACATTATCTGGTTTCAATTTGAATTTTTCAAATTTGTCACTTTTTTAGTATCTCCATATATTTGTGATAAAAAAGTATGTGAGTTTCCTCACCTGTGGATTGACTACTAAAATCTTATCTTTTAGTGATTTTTACATTTGGTTTCTTGTCTTATTTTTCTTGATTTTTGACGGAGTTCATTGAATAGTAAATACACAAATTCCTTTTCTTGTTTTACGAAATGCTAATATCTTTTCCTACTTAGTTATCTATCTATTAATTTATTCAATGGACTGAAAGCTTTCATCATAATAACAAATTGTTTGATTTTTTTATTATATGATTTATGCTTTTTGAATCTTTAAAAAATATCTTCCTAAGACTCAGAAACAGACCCACAGGTTTACTGTCAACTGATTTTTGACAAAGGAGCCAAAAACATACACTGGAAAAAGGATAGCCTCTTTAACAAATGGTGTTGGCAAAACTGGTTAACCATACGCAGGAAAATGGAAATAAACCCCACTTTCTCACCCTGCACAAGAGTCAACTCAAGGTGGATCAAAGACCTGGAAGTTAGGCCGGAGACCTTGCAGCTACTTGAAGAGGGCATAGGACCAACACTTCAACACATAGGCACAGGTAAAAACTTTCTCAACAAGACCTCAAAAGCACAAGCAACTCAAAGGAAGATCAATACATGGGATTGCATTAAACTGAAGAACTTCTGTGCAGCAAAGGAAACTATCAAGAACCTCAACAGAGAGCCTACAGAGTGGGAGAAGATTTTTGCCAGTTACTCTACAGAGAGAGGTCTAATATCTAGGATATACAAAGAACTCAAGAAAATCACAGCCAAGAAAACAAATCCCAATTGAAAAATGGACAAAGGATCTAAATAGACACTTCACAAAAGAAGAAATACAAATGGCCAATAAATGTATGAGGAAATATTCCACATCATTAGCAATCAGAGAGATGCAAATCAAAACCACCTTGAGATTTCACCTAACCCCAATCAGAATGGCAATCTTCAAAAACACGAACAACAACTCCTGGCGAGGATGTGGAGAAGTGGGAACTCTAATACATTGTTGGTGGGACTGCAAACTAGTGCAACCACTTTGGAAAACAGTATGGAGGATCCTCGGATAAATGGGAATGAACTTACCATATGATCCAGCAATACCACTTCTGGGTATCTACCCAAAAGAATGGAAACCAAACAATTAGACCAATGCATGTGTATCTATGTTTATAGCTGCACAATTTACAATAGCCAAATTATGGAAGCAGCCAAGATGTCCATCGATAGATGAATGGATTACAAAATTATGGGATATGTACACAAAGGAATTTTACTCAGCCATAAAGAAGAACAAAATCATGTTATTTGCAGGGAAATGGATGTAACTGGAAAACATTATGTTAAGTGAGATTAGCCAGTCACAAAGTAAAGACGCATATGTTCTCCATAATATGTGGATGCTAGGGAGAGGATGGGGCATAAGAGGGTCTTTAGATGGAAAAGGAGAGACCCTCAATAAACAAAGAAGTTGATTTAACCGAAAGGGATGGACGGGGGGCGGGGACACCCTAATGTACATCAAGGTTACTCACTAAATTGAATTTGAGAGGGAGGGAGGGCAAGGGAGCGGGGTGGGAATTTGAGGAAGGGGTCAAATGAGAAATGTGGGCACATATGTCGTTATCAATTTGTGCCTAACAGAGATGTTTGCTTACAATGCATGAATAATAATAATAATAATAAATATATATAATCCAATATATTTTTGATCACTGAAATAATATAATAAAACATGAGAAATATTAAAAAAATCTTCCTCCACTAAAGTTATAAAGATATTCTCATAAATTGTCTTCAATTAGCCTATGCTTGTACTTTTTATATTTAAAGTTCTTATTTATGATATAAGATAAAGAATCTGCTTTGATTTTGTTTATATTTGAAGTAATTTTTGCAATCTTCCCTCACTTTTTAATAATACTAGCTTTAGCACCAAATGATTTTCTGTATTTATGTAGTTCTCTTTCTAAAATCACTATTCTGTTTACTTTTTTAGGTTTCTGTCTCTGCACTGATTCTACCTGTGTTGTTATCACAGATTTTAAGTATTTTCTTAAAAAATCTGGTTGGTCATTTTCTCACTCTTTGATTTCTCTCTCTCTCTCTCTCTCTCTCTCTCTCTCTCTCTCTCTCTCTCTCTCTCTCTCTTCTTTCTCTTGTTTTTATTTTATTGGTACTAAAGATTGAACCCAGGACATTATGCCTCCAAGCCACAATCCCAGCCTTTTTTTATGTTGAAATAGGGTTTCCATTGAGTTGCAGAGTGTCTCACTAAGTGGCTGAGGCTGGTCTAGAACCTGAGTGTCACCACTCCCAGCCCTTTTCTTTCTTTAAATTGACTTCTTTGTTGTTTGTTATTTTTTCATATAAATTTCAGAATGTGCTTGTCCAAAGTAATCTAGTTCTGAAATTATGTGGTTGGAATTTTGATTGTTTTGAATGATAATAATCATCTCTATATTATTAAGTAAACTCATTAATGATAGTGGTATATTTCTATTATTATGATTTTATTTTCTTGTATATAGTTTTTCAATGTTATTATTTCTTCTTCTTCTTCTTCTTCTTCTTCTTCTTCTTCTTCTTCTTGTATTAGGAATTGAACCCAGGGGCATTCTACCTATGAGCTACACCCTCACCCTATTTTATTTTTATTTTGAAACAGGTTCTTGATAGGTTGTTGAGAATCTTACTACTTGCTGAGGCTGTCCTTGAACCTAAGATCCTCCTGTCTCAGCTTCCCAAGTACTGGAATTACAAGCATGCACTACCATGCCTGGCCATTTTAAATATTATTCTAAATACTCTCTTGCTTTCATTGTATTTACTATTAATTTATCACTTGTATAGAGGAATATTATAACTAAGCTTCATTAAAACCCTACATTCAGATGAACCATCTGTCTTTTCTAAGACATATGGAAACCTACCTATGTTGCCCTAGAGTACAAAATTCTCAGAAAATATTTTAATCATGATATACATTATCTTTGCTTTTCACTTCTGAAAGAAGTATCAGATAAAATTATTTGGAAAAACAAAGTGATTTGTTGGAGAAAAGTTTTGCAAGGGAGTCTAGGCTTTAAAAATTGATCCAGAAGGAAGGAAGGAAGGAAAGAAGGAAGGAAGGAAGGAAGGAAGGAAGGAAGGAAGGAAGGAAGGAAGGAAGGAAGGAAGGAAGTTATAGAAAAAGAATTCTAATGATTATAAAGGTTAACTTTATGGTGGAAATTAACATTTTTTCTGAAGTATATATTGTATTTGAAATAGTTGTCCTATATCAGATATCAGATCTGTGATGTGAAAGTCAGAAGGTTATTTTTAAGTCAATCGGTAACTTCCAGAAATGTCTCGAAGTTTAAATTATTTGGGTACCACAACTATACAAGATGACCATGTCTTTTTGGTTTATCTCAGTATCACATACTGCAGTATGTGATATAAATACTGACTACTCAGAGAGACAAGACAAGGTATTAGACTTGCTTCCATACTGAAAGCCACAAACTCAATGAATAGGTATTATCTTAAGAGACTTGTTATTGATTACAGATTTTCCTTAAGCCTGACTAGTCCTTTTTTTATTTCTAAATTAAACAACAGGAATGTATTTTTCTAATTGTAAAATCATACATTTTACAGAGGTCTCTTAGGTCTCATGATAGAAATCGCCAGATGGGCCTCTTCACTCAAATTGACATCCCCACTCTCCACAGCAACATTTTAGGAACCTTGCAGAGATTGAAGTAAATGTACCTTTCAGTAGAACTTTAAGACCATGTCCTGTGCATAGCAATTATGTGTTAATTTATTCTACTAATATTTACTGGGTTCCTTCCAGGTGTTTGACACTATTCTCAGGACTGTGATCAAGTAAAAATGAATTTAAATCCTTTGTTCTCTTGATACTTTCATAAGACATCAAACCAGATCAAATTCACATCTGAGACTAAGGTAAAAATTATTCTCAGAGAAAACACAAGTCTGACTTTTGAAATAAACAAACAGCATTGTTTCATTTCACAATACCAATCATTACATGTGTCTGGGTCGTTTTACTCTAAGGATTTCTCCCATCGATGTTTTCATTCTTCCAGAGGAATTTGCTTTTCCTATTCATGGACCCCAATCAACCTGTGCCTCAGGCTGTCTATTCTCTTTCCAACCCTTCTCACCTGCTAGAATAGAATCAACCAAGAAAATCATAATTTTCTCCTCTATTAGCTAATGAGATCAATGCACTGTACCTGAGTATGGATGGCCACGCTCCAACAGTCTAGACACAATTATTGACATGGAAACTTTCTGGAACTTAAGCCTCAATGGCAAATGGGTACCTGTACTTGGACTAAGATCTTATCACATTCCTCAGTGACTAAAGGCAGAGCAAAAGAAAGGTCTTATTTTTTTTTTTTAATCTGTATATAGACAGAAACAGACAAAGATTTAAAGCTGGAAATTCTCAAAGGTCATCTAGTTTTTCTCTTTGGTGGGAGTGCAAATATTTACTTCTATCTATGCACATTATTTTACTCAATGATATAGATTAAAAATATTCACTTATTATTTTGTGGTCTCAAAAGATCTCAACTAGGAACCAATAATTTGACCAGTTTAAATTTTTTTCACAATAAAAGCAACTTCTAATACTTCTCTATGGTAGAAGTGTTGCATATTTTTTCATTTTACCCTTGAAACAACATTAACAAATAGATATTGTTTTTTTAAACAGAAGCAGGTAAGTTACATAGTTTTCAAAGTTTGTCTAAATTTATATAAGTAGCATGTAAGCTAGTCAAAATTTGAAACAAAGTTTCTGATTTCAAAAATCATGATTTTTAAAGGAAATTCTGGAAAAACACCTTAATGTGAAAACTACTTGAAATTGAGATACTGTATTAATTTTGAGGTCACAATTTTTGACAGTTTGCCATAACTTAACTCACTAAATTTGTGGATGAGAAAAATTAATATTTAAAAGGAAATGTTAGTATCTCCAAACTATAATTCAGCCTATTAAATAGTTACTCAAAATTCAATGACAGTCTTGTTTTCAATAAATTATGGGATTGTGCTATTCAAATAGATAATTTAGATAGGAAACAAGAAAAGGTAGGATACAATTAAGTGTATCAGTCATGACCATATCATAGACCACAATGCATATTTGTATCTGGTCATAAAGAAAAAAATACCTTTCACCTGTTTCAAGTGACAAAGGGCAGAACAGGTACTTTTGCCTTTAAGCAAAACACTTGAGCTCACTTCATTATCATGGATCAAATGGAGAAGAGAGTGATTCTCTAGTAGAAGACATTTCCTACATTCTCGTATAATAATTGGTGCACTCTGAAGGAAAGGAAGGAATGTGGGAGATCATTCTAGCAGTCTGTGGTTCTAAGATGCTGCCAAGTCAACATCTTCCAGTCACCATAATCTAACCATGTATTCCAGCAGTAATTACAGTCATATGGCTGCAAAATGGCAACTGGTGAAATTGCCCAATTATGCTAATGCGAAATTCAGACTACCATTCACATCAAAATAATAAAACCCTTGGCAGAGGGAAGGGGGAGATACTTTAGATCCTTCTATCAGTTTAGCCAAACAATGTGATAACCAACTCTACAAAGTCACAAAATAGGGTGAATGTCATCTGAGGAATGGAGAAGATTACCTCAGGGTTTTCTCTTTCGCAGAGCTAAGCCACTTAAAGGTAAGCACAGCCTTTTTAGCTGTAGTTCCCAAACTGTGTCAATCTATTTATTACTCTTTTTTTTTCTCTTTTGCATTTTGAAATACAACAAAATCACACACATGTAAGTTATAAATGAAAAAAAATCAACATTTAAAGCTACCCAATTAAAGAATAATAATTTACTAACACCACTAACTTATTCTATTTTCTAACTTGTCATGGAAGTAATGGAGACTATGTCATCAGTCATTGGAGCCAGATGATGAGTTACCTAACAGTGAACCACATTATCAATTTAGATTCTCTCACAGATTATTAATGCCTTGTCAGTCCTTTATCAGAATTTTGGCTTTTGCAGAAGTGCATTAACATTGTGAATAACTGTTTGCCACTTGATGTAAGAATTATATTCAATAAAAATCAAATGCTCAACTAGGCATGGTGGCATATGCTTGTAATCTCAGTACTTGTGAGGCTGAGACAGGAGGATCACAGGTTCTCGGCCAGCCTCAGCTACTTAGTGAGGCCCTCTGCAACTTTATTTCAAAATAAAGAATAAAAAATAGGGTTGAGGGTGTAGCTTGGAGGTAGAATGCCCCTGAGTTCAATCCTCAGGACTGCAGAAAAAAAATAGGGCTGGAGGTCTAGCTCAGAGGAAGAATGCCTCTGGGTTCAATCCCCAGTTCTGCAAAAAGAAAAAAAAAAAATAAATGCTCTTGATTAAAAAAAATACTTTCTCAAACTAGAGACCCATCTTCACCAAAAGGCAGAGAACATAAGACTAACCATTTATTCAACAAATACTTATAGAGCGCTTATCCATTTAGGCACTGTAGACACAGGGGTGCACATTAGATAAAGACATTGCTTTAATGAAGCATATTTCCCAATGTTTGCAGGGGGTTCAGTTTTCAAATAATTAAGTTGATAAATAAGCAATATCACTTAAATTTTATGAAGAAAGTGCTATCAGATCATGTGCTCATGAGTAAATAGGACTACCTTAGACATAGAGAGAAAACCTCTGCAAGAATTCATTGACCAGGGGAGGCATCCATGGGAGGATCTGGTGTCAGATCCTGGGTAGAGCATCCCAGGCAGAAAGAAAAGCCTGAAAAAACCCTGATTCAGGAATGGAGTTTCCTGTGATGAAGTCAACCAAAGATGGATAGTGTACCTGAAGCAACAAATGAAATTGGATATTGAAGGGTGGAGTAAGAAGAGATAAGAAATAATTACTGAAGTCTCCCAAGTACATGCCCAGAAGCAAGTCACTAAGGTCTGGGCGCTCTTTATCGGTGTGCATCAGCTTGCTTGAGGTAGTGCTGCAGGTCTCTACCGCTGCTGAAATTCCTAGCTGCAGAGCGTGCTGTCCCTGGAAACGTCACTTTCATTATCACTGCATTGTGAGTAGGTGGCAGTGTCATTATGTCAGCCTTTATGAAAGAGAAATTATCTCAAAAAGGCACAGAGTGCAGAGTCTGGGAAATTCCTCCTTTAACCAACAGAGCAGGAGGGAGGCAAGGAGCCTGGACTGTTTTCCTCACTGCTAAGGCTCAGATAAGACCCAGCCCCAGCCTGGCCCTAGTAATATAGCAGTCTAGAAGAATCTATCTCCTCAGTGCAAAGCAGGACACTGAGAACTCAAATCTCTGCAGAATGAAGAATTACAGGACATATTAAAAGTGCAAATAATCTTTCATCTGAGCTGCATCAGCCAAAATGTTTCTTTGGTGGCATTTTGGGAAGAAGGCAGGAACCAAATTGTGATTGTAAACAACAAAGTGTTATGGAAAATGTCAGCCAACATGGAATTCCTTTTCCCCTGACTGACTTTGTAAGACAGAATTCAAGTCAGAGAGGGAGGTAGAGGCAAACCTTGACTGCATAAACCTTTCCTCTAATCAGTGCCTCACATACATAGCACGAAGCATTCTTCAAACAGCTCACCTAGTAGGGTATGACTTCACAAGGTAAAATGTACATTCTTTACCTTTACAAGTGCCTTTTAGTCTCAGTTACCTGCTGCTTCTATTAGAACTTAACAGGTTCATGAGGATAATTTCTCATTTTGAAAAGAAGACTCATTTTGTGTGTTGACATCAGAATCTGGCTTTCTCTTTTTGAACTTTTCTAATAAAGGAATCACACTGCTGGAAGCAAAGGATTTTGACTCAGGCCAGAGCACAAATACAATGTCAGAATCAAAAAGAAACATTGGAGAGCTTGTGCATGGGACTCTTCTACAACACAGATCACAAATGCTGAGTCCAAAATTGGGAGAAAGGGTTACCCAAAGGAAAAAATATTCTTGGTTACCTAAGGGACTTGGTTGAAAAATACATGACCTGTCTCCCCATTACAAATAGCTTATATTCCTTTGTTTTATACTTTTTTCATCAGAGACACTAAACCTTCTGCACAGCATTGAAGCCACCAAAGTGCAGTTATCCATTATTTTCTAGAGCGATTGTTTTCCCATCCAACATAAAACCTTATAAATTATAAAAGGCATACAGAGTTCACAGTTATTATTCGGAATGTCTAACTCTCTTGAGTTGCAAAGTACTTTATAATTGCTTTTTGTTAATTACGAGATTAACTTTTAAAAATAAAGGAACAAAGGTAAAATTATCTGAACTACATTTGAAAAATTGTAAAACTTTTCACAGCATTTTAACACTTAGAAGAATGGTAATTACCTAGAAATAATGTTAAGGCTCAAATCTGATGAACATTAACATTTTGACCATCAAGATTCTAAAAACTACATAAATTTCTATTGTGTATATAAAGTATTTATGAATTAGTTCCCTTTGAACTGGAAATGCTATGAGAGGTAGTAAAATAACAAATTTGATTTTTTCCTCTTAGAGGAAATTTCCAGTAATGTCCTTTAATAGAAATAGCAAAGAAAGTTAGGTAATAGTGTACTAATTAAGAAGACAGAGGCAGACGTTACATGGTTCTTTATTCTACCTGAACTCCTTGATAGAAACAGAGGAGGAAGGGGCTGGGAGCTGGAAGGAAACACACCAATTGCTGTGCATATGTATATTTCTATCACACAGAACCACATTTTGATTAACAATTACAATGCACCACTAAAATATATTTAAAAATAGAGCAACTAGAAGAAAACTGACAAAACAACAACAACAAAAAAATCAAGAACCACATACAATATCTCTCAGTCAACATTTTCACTGCTATAATCTAAGACAACTGACCACACAACTTAGAGGAAGGAACACTTATTGCTCACAGTTTTTTGGAAATAGCAGAATTTCCGTCCATATCAAGCTGGGTTACATCTGTAAAGCTCAAAGCATGGCAGCAGGAAGGAGAGAGAGGGAGAGAGCAAGGCTCTGCTCTCACATCATGTAGGTCAGAAGCAAGAGGATTCAAAGACAAAAGCTCATCTCCTAAGGCCACATCCCCAGGGACCCACCTTCTTCAGCCACACCCCACCGGTCTAGGTTACCACCCTCTAAGTCTAATACAATAGATTTATCCACTGATGAGATTACAACCCTCATGACTTAATCGCATCAACTCTGAGCCTTAATACATGAGCTCTTCAGGGGACATTCTATATATAATCATAACACAAAGATATAAAGTGATAAAGAGAAAAAGGAAAAAGTTGGGGGAAAAAAACAGGATACTGGTTAAATTATTGGATCGGGATACTGGGTATTATGGTTTTTTGGTTATGCTCTGGGTCCTTTCCTTATTTCCATGTAGAAATAATGAGCCAAAAATTCAGTTGTAAAACTAAAGTAGGATTTATTAGAGGACAGGAGAGTGTCTGACACACACAGAGGAGAGTGAGACAGTGCACTTGAAAGAGAGACCCTCCCATCTTCTAGAGTCCTTATGTATGCTTTTGGCCTCCTTATCTTGTGGAAAATGGATGTGAGGACAACCTGGTCTCTCACCCCAGGATGGATGTGAGATCAAGCTGGCCTCAGGATATGCTTTTATCAGCCATTGGAGTGGTCACAGGTCTTTTCCTGAGTTCTGACTGCCTGAGACTAGAACACTGGGGATTGAGCTATCTCCCAGCCATTTTTATTTTTATTTTGAAACAGGGTCTAGTTAAGGTACTGAGACTGGTCTCAAATTTTTGATCCTCCTGTTTCAGCCTCTCAAGTACTGGAATTAAGGTGTATGTCACTGCACCAAGCTATACTGGTTAATTTAATATTGAACATCAAGGTGAGCTGATAACCAGAGAAAACCTATAAGTATTATAAGAGTACTACTATGGTAAGGGTACTTGACATTATAAGGGTATCATAAATGTTACCATAAAAACAAGGATTAAATATCTACAGAAAGAGCAAATAAAGTGGAAAATATATAGAAAGCTACTTCATAATACTTATCTAAGAAAGAAGGTATACATAGTCACATACATTCAAATATCTATGTTAGTATTTAAGAATATGAGGAAAACCTTAACACCTGTGTTATGATGTTGATGTAGAATGTCTCCCCAAAGCTTGAGTACTGATGACCGATCCCCAATGTGGCAATGACCACGGGTGGGGCCTTTGAAAGTGATTGTATCATGAGGGCTCTAACCTCATTAGTATACTAACCCTTTTTATCATTAATGACTTTTTTATTTTGGGTAGGTATTTTGTTTTTTGTTTGTTTCACAAAGCGAAAGAGCAACCATTATTTTTTAAAACATTTGACAAAAACGATGAAACTGAACTATGTTAGTTCCAACCATTGATTTACAAGAAACACAGAATATGGAAAACATGATGTGAGGCTGCAGTAATACAATCAGCAAACTTTATACTTGATAAAGCTCTATAAAACAAATGGCAAAGATTTGTTAGCAATATACTGCAAGGGAAATAATTACAGAAGAAGGGAAAAATTATATCAAAGGAAATTAAGAATAATATTAAACAATTTCAATATGGTAATTTATTTGTGTCTTCACTGAAATAAAGAAAATCAGTGTGCATGCAAGATTGAAAAACATGAACATTGAAATAGAAATTATTGTTCATGCTTTTGGTATGACATTTGTACTTCTGTTAAAATAGTTTGGTAACTATATTTTAGAGACGCATATGAACATATTTAAGTGTTAATTCATATAATTACTTCAAAATAATATGCAGGGTAGAGGCAATGGGGAAAAGAATTTGATGGAAATAGTGACAAAAATTGATAATAGTCAAGAAAGTTATTGGTTCTTGGAAATCACCATGTTCTCTTTAGCCTTTCTGTGTTTTGATGTTTGATATTTTTCATTAAAAAGATTAAAAACATAATGAGCTAATAAACTCAAGGGAAGAGATGAGATGCATTTTTATAATTATTCAGAGTTAACTACCTTACATAAAAACATGCTGGCCAACACAAGTGATAAAGACCAAAAGGTAGTTTTTCAAGGAAAATAAAATGACAGTGAAGACTGTGATATTCAGGCTATGGGATATTAAATAGGTAGAAAATTTCTGAAACAAATATTTTCTCTCATAAAATTTTTATGCCTGATATATTTTCTCACCATCACCCCAGAATAATGAAAGCTGCGTATTAAACACTCAGTAAATATTTTAAAATTATGATTGAATGGATCATAAACCAAATAAGATAGAAATCTTAACAAAAAATAATTTGGTAAATCTAAAGGGGATCCATCCTAATTATAATTATACTTTCTCTATAATATTATTTGTAATGCAAATTGGTAATATAAGACTGTTTGGAAATATAGTTGAGATGCATAAATACTTAAAGTGTATTAAGAGGTAATGTCACTGCATTTCAGACATTGAATGTATCATCTCTCATTATGACAGATCAGAGGCATCAACCTCTGGGGCAAAGAAATTCAAATTTGTCACATACTCATATGCACAGAAATTACAAGAAAGCTGGAAAAATAAAAAATTACATTGTAGATTAAATATATATTTTCTGAACATGATTAAAACTCTAAAATAATTGCTATATCTGATTTTAAGTTTTGGCTATCATTTAGAGTACAGTACTTAATTCCATCCTTTATTCAGTTACATAAGCATTGGTTCATATGTATATATTGTCTTAAGTGTCAGAGAATGTTTCAGTGTTAGAAATTCAAAAGAATACATTTTATTTTAATAGATTACATGGAAACAGAAAAGATTAAAAGATTAATAAATAAGCAAGTAATTAGAAAACCATATAGTAAATTCTGATAGAGATACACAGATAGTACTTTATTATGGAAAAGGAAAAATAATCTCATTCAGTAAGCAAACTGAAAGAACGCAGGGGTTCCAGGAGCACAAATATAATGAGAAAAAGGTCTAGGATAGAGGTAAAGTAGGATGGTTAGAGAGGGAGATATGGTTAATGACATGACAATACATAATTCTATTGTCATCAGTACATAACATATGATACAAGTAATCTTACCCAATCCAATCTACAGAACCATTATTTAATGTTGACATTTTAGAAAGTCTCCGTGAGAACAAGGACAAGTAGGCTTGCTCACCATTGTTACTTCAGCATCTGTGGGCATTAAAGTTTGTCTTTATGGAATATCCTTCAGCATGGAGCCCCTGACGTTTAAATGGCTTGGAACATTCACAGATATGTTAAGGACGTGTCAAATAGTAGCAGCTGCAAACAAACAGCTAAGGCTGAAGAGACTGTCTCAGGTGTCAGCCAGGTAAGGCCTCTGTAGAGGCCTCCACTGTAGTCCAGGCCTCCACTCTAGGAGAAAATCACACATTATTCAACACATATCTACTTAGTGCCTACTGCATACTGACACTATTCTAAACACTGGAGACTTAGACATTCTCACGAGTGTGCCCACATACACCTGCCCTCACAGAGCATATGTTCAAGTCAAGAGAGAAAGGTCGTTAGTAAAGCAAAGCAATTTTTAGCTATTGAAGAAGTTTTTATAGGAGAAAGGGCAAAAAGAGTGATGGTGAACAATGGCCTCACCATCCACTGAGCTGCCTTGCAGGGAGCAGCACTTTGAGGGGACAGATGGTCCAAGGGTCCTTCACATCTTGAATATTGGCATAAGCAAGAATGAAGGGCATAACATTGTGTCTACTAGCTCAAGGCAGCTAGTGATCAGCTGAGAGGGTTTTCTTTTGGTAGGTAGGGGAAGGGGGTTTTGTGGACCATGGAGTACTTGCTCCTGGTGTTAAAGCAAGAGAAATCAATCTTATCTAGAGCAGCAGCAGGCCCTGGGCCATTTCTTGACTGCTCCCATGCTGGTTTGAAGAGGTTGGCCAACTGGCTATCTCCAGACTCTTGTCTACTTACCTATAGGACCAATGTACTGAAATTTTCTTCCTCAAATTGTTATTACATATCTATATACCCAAAGAAAATGATTTTCGTAAGAACTATTTTTAAGATATACCAATATGGACCAGTGTCTTCCAGACCAATGAATAAATGACGTTAACCGAATGTTCACAGCTCCAGTTAAATTTTTTATAGCCCCACGCCCTATTAGTCAGTTAACTTGACACATGATTCCTTCTGATCCTCTAACATCTCCTAATAAGTTTCAAGGAAAATAGAACATTCTTACTGAGAAGAGATACAGACATATGCTTTGAGCATATGAGTCAATGCGAAGTTAAAGATGAAGCAAGCCAGGCATGGTTCCCAGTACTTGGGAAGCTGAGACAGAATTGCAGGTTAAAGGACAGCCTTAGCAACTGAGTGAGACTCTCAGCACACTAGCGTGATCCTATTTTGAAATAAAAATTAAATTAAAAGTTCTGAAGCTGGGCATGGTGATGCATTCAAGTTTGAGGACAGCTTCAGAAACACAGCAAGACTCTCAACATAGTGAGACGCTGTTTCAAAACAAAAATATAAAAAATGGCTGGGGGTGTAGCTCAGAGTTAGAATGCCCCTGGATTTAATCCCTACCACCACAAAAAGGGGGGCTGGTGTGTAGCTTGGAGGTAGAAAACCTCTCGGTTCAATCCCCAGTAATACACACACACAAACACACACGTGTTCGAAAGCAAAAAGTGACATGGCAGGTTCCCAGGGGTTCCAGTATCCCAGGAGATGTTGACTTTTATAAGGACATGGCAGAAAACAAGTAACAATTAGAGTATGTTTCTGATTCTTCTTGACCCTTTGTCAAAAATGGTTGATAAAAACAAAGCTCAGATTAAATCAGGTAATAAACATTCATTTCCAAAACAGCAAATACTGAGAAACTTCTTAGGAGGAGGCAGTGTGGCACCTTGAAACCTACAGTGTGAATTGGAAAACAAGGTTTCACTGTATGGTAATTTTTTTTTTTTTTTTTTTTTTTGCGGTACTAGGGATTGAACTCAGGGGCATTCTACCTCCGAGCTATACCCCCAGCCCTATTTTTTTTATTCTTTATTTTGAAACCGAGTCTCACTAAGTTGCGGAGTGCCTCACTAGGTAGCTGAGGCTGGCCGCGAACCTGGATCCTCCGGTCTCAGCCTCCCGAATGCTGGGATTACAAGCGTGCGCCACCACGCCCAGCTGTGTATGGTAATTTTTTAACGGTGTTTTCTATTTTTATTTTTTTTTATTGGTGTATTGTAATCATACATCTTTGTTAGGCACAAGTTGGTAAAGGCATACATGCACACATTTCTCATTTAACCCTTCCCCAATTCCCTCTCCACTCCCTCTCCATCCCTCCTTCTCAAGTTCAGTTTAGTGATTGACGTTGATATGTTTGTAAAAGCACATCATGTGCATTAGGGTGTTTCCCCCACCCCCTATCACCTTCAGTTAAGTCACCTTCTTTGCTCATCTAAGGTTTCTCCTTCTTCATCTTGAGACCCTCGTATGTCCCACTTTCTCCCTAGCTTCCGCATACTAGGGAGAGCATATAATTTTTTTACTTTTTGTGACTGACTAATCTCACTTAGCATAATGTTTTCCAATTCCATCCATTTCCCTGCAAATGACATGATTTTATTCTTCTTTATGGCTGAGTAAAATTCCATTGTGTGTACATCCCATAGTTTTGTAATCTACTCATCTGTTGATGGACATCTTGGCTGGTTCCATAGTTTGGCAATTGTAAATTGTGCAGCTATAAACATGATACACATGCATCAGTCTGATAGTTTGGTTTCCATTCTTTTGGGTAGATACCCAGAAGTGGTATTGCTGGATCATATGGTAGGTTCATTCCCATTCATCTGTATGGTAAATTTAATGGCATTGCAAAACAACTATCTCAGAACTATCCCTAAAGCAGTACATATTTGGTGCCAAATGAGAGATGCAGGCAATTCACACATCAGTTTACAAAGAAGGGTTCATTGGGGCTTATAACGTTTATGGTAGGTTTAGAACAACTTAGAACTTTAAAGAAGGTTAAATGGAAACTGGGTGTGATGGCATATACCTGGAATCCCAGTACTTGAGAGACTGAGACAGGAGGATCACAGGTTAAAGGCCAGGCTCAGCAACTTAGTGAGATCCTATTTCAAAATTTAAAAAAATTAAATAGGGCTGTGAGTATAGCTTGAAGGTAGTATGCTTCTGGGTTTAATCTTCAGTAGGAAGAAGGAGGAGGAAGATGAGGGAGAGAAGGAGGAGGAAGAAGAAAGATGGAGAGAAGTGGAGAGG
This sequence comes from Graphiurus murinus, assembly GCA_004027655.1. Taxonomy (NCBI): domain Eukaryota; kingdom Metazoa; phylum Chordata; class Mammalia; order Rodentia; family Gliridae; genus Graphiurus; species Graphiurus murinus. The sequence continues at coordinate 25,150 of PVLC010014295.1, forward strand.
GGATTCCAAATGGGGTGAATAGCATGAGAAAAAAACAGAGAAGTGAAAAGCTAAGCTTTTTCAAATTTACTCTTTAAGTTGTGGTAGAAATTGGAGGGATTACAGCAAGAAGACAGTGCAACGGGTCCAAAACACCAGATTTGTGTGAGAATAACTACAAAATTTTTGTGATCTCAAAAATTTGAAAAAAAAATCCCATCTCTAAAATAAATTACATTTAATTTTTCTCTTTTTCTGTCTTTTTTTTTTTCTTACTGACTTATTTGTCTTGTTCATTTGGGGTATTTTTGCGTGTGTGTGTATGACAGATCCAGATCAAGCTTCAGGAGAGTATCAGGCGCAGTGTCTCCACCACAAGTGGAAAAGACAAGATCTTCCATTCTTTGTAACATTGAATACAGACTCGGGTGAGTCCCATCCTCTTAGATGGTGGTAGCAGGCTCTGTAGACGCCTTCTGGAAGTTCAGCGCTATCAGGAGCCTCAGAGATGCCCAGCCCCAAGGCCATTTTCTTTCTTCCTGCACTGTGCTTGTGAATGCAAAGAGCGTAGTTCCTGTGCAGTCCCTGTCTTTATCCTTCTAAGGCAGAAGCTGGAGTCTTAAACAATTGAAAACATAAAACTTAGTCACTTCTTCAGGAAAATGAGAAAGTGTGCAGACTGGGCTCCCACTTACCCAGTAATGTTTTGCAGACTCCAAAAGTCTCTGAGAGGAAGACAATGGAATGGAACTGTACCATCATTCACGCTTCTCCTTTGTTCAAGGTTTATGTAACAATGGGACGTGCTCACACTGTTTTAGGTGCATCTTGTGCATAATATAATTTTGGTGAATATAATGGAAATGATATTTTGGACTTTGTGATTTTAGAAACTTCCCCTTGTTTTGGTAATTGATAAGAATTATGCTTAGATATGTAATGATTTATTAAAACAAACAGTGGTTAACTGGTCTTCATCAAAAATAAAAACATATAATATTAATATGAGTTCTTTCAACATTTTGGGGGGTACTAGGGATTGACCTCAAGGGCATTCTACATCTGAGCTACAGCCCAAGTCCTATTTTATTTTTATTTTAAAACAGGGCCTCACTAAGTTGCTGAAGCTGGTCTTGAAACTGAGATCCTCCTGTCTCAGCCTCCAAAGTACTGGAATTACAGTTGTGACCCACCACACCTGGTTTCTCTCAACATTTTAGGACTTTGTATATATTATCTTACTTGAAGCAATGACTCTTACAGTATAAGGGAAGTGAGTCTTACAGAAGGTGAACTACCTGCACAATGAAAGTCTAATCAGTGGTAGAAGCAAAACCCAGATCCAGCATCCTTCCCCAATATCCCCACTAAACTCCACTACCTTCCCACCCATTCATAGCTTCATAGCTCTTTTATTTTTTTCTTTCTCTCTCTTTTCTTTTTGTACTGGAGATTGAACTCAGGGGCATTCTACCCCAGCCTATTTTATTTTTTATTTTGAAACGGGGTCTTGCTAAGTTGCTAAGGGCCTTGCTAAGCTCCTGAGGTTGACTTTAAATCTGTGATCCTCCTCCTCTTATCTTAGACTCCCAAGTACTGAGATTACAGACCTGCACATCCATGCCAGTTCCATTAGTAGTTCTTACATGAATAGGCAGGTTTTAATTCACTTCATTTTCCCTTATCATAATTTTGCATCCTAAAAGTCATGGAACAGTTTTGTTTACAGGTTACAAGCAAGGTATATTACAAGTAGTTAAATAATTTTTTTTTTTCATCTACAAATGTCTTTTTGCTTTGAATGAAAAAATAAATATCTTTGTACCAGGGGACCTACTTGCTGAGGCTATCCTTGAACCTGTGATCCTCTTGTCTCAGTCTCCCAAGTACTGGTATTACAAGCATGCACCACCATGCCCAGCTATCATAAGTGTATATTTGATGAAGTATAAAGTAGGAGGGAAGAGCAGGGAGCATGCGTAGAAGCGTCAGGTTGGAAGATAATAAGAAGAGAATGGATACAGAGAGACAGGTCTAAGAGAGTTGAAAAGGCAGAGGGAAAAAATGAAGCTAAAGAGAAATGCATTGAGGAGTCAGAAGCAATTCACCCAGAAGGAAAGCAGAGAAGCTGAAGACATTTTGAGCTGATATCAATTAAGAGTTTCACTTTGCTATATACTGCATTCATGCACTCAACTGATTCAAATTACTAAAAATATATGGAATGCTTTTAGATGCCCTCTACTGCCTATGACAGACATACAGCAGTGAAGAAACTAGGACCATGGGTTCCTAGAGATTATACTCTAGTGTGAAAGCAGGTAGAGAAATGGATATATAATGTGTCAGCTGCTCTGTCATGTAATATAAAATATTCTGAAAGATTGATCAGGAATCCTTAATTGCAATCAGCAGATAACTGACCAGTACTAATTTGCAATAACAGAGTCTGTGCACGGGATAAGAGGGACAAGGCTGCTTTTGCTTGAGGCTGGTCACCTCTGCAGTTGGGCAGTGTATAACCTGTACAAGTATCATCCATGAGCTTACTCCAGAACCTCAGAGAACTGGAGAAAATGATGAAAAAAACAGGCGTTGGAAGTTCAAAATTCAGAGATGCTCCAGAGACTTAAAAAGAAGTAACTAATAGACTCTTCAAGTTACTGCCCTCTGGGTGAACAAATTCCAGTCACTCTTAGTCCTTGCATCCCTCCAATCAAGATAAAAATTGAGGAGAGAAAGAGTGATTTCTCCAGGGTCTGGAACATGTCTATGGAAAGAGAGGCCAGCAAACTTGCTGGACAGCCTCACCTAGTCTTTCATCAGTCAGTCTGTGATGGTGCCCAAAGATAAATCAAGTTGCTCTGAACAGAAACAGAAGAAATGGACTCTGGAAAAGCAAAATTATAAAACCTTAAAACTCTATCTGAGGAGAAAATGCCCAAGATTCAATGTGCTGGAACTGAAGTCCTGACTGCATTGTCTGCACCGGCTCCGTGACTTTGCACAAATTATTTAACTGATTTATGCCTTGGATTCTTATTCTGTAAATGGAACAAATTCTACAATTACTTCATAAAATGTTTATTTATTTCATAAAACACTTCAGATTAGTACCTGTCACTCTGTAATACTTGAAAAACATTATCTGATATTATTTTGTGGTACTGAAGGCTCTCCGTCACAATCTAGTGTATATCCTGTTATTGAAAATAATTTTGCCTGTGATCATTGATCACACAATTGATATTAAACATGTCATCTCATGCAGTTCAGATTCCCTCTCTCTCTCTCTCTTTCTCTCTCTCTCTCTCTCACACACACACACACACCACCACCACCACCACCACCACTACCACCACCTAAGCATAAGATTTTTTTCCTATGTATATTATTGAAAATGTTCTTATAAAATTGTTTTGATAAAATCATAGTGAAGATTCAAACTTGCTCCAAAGACAGAGATCACAGAATAGGATAAACTGTAGTTTTTAATAGGCTAGAAAGACCCTGTTGCAGAGCGAGGGTGATCAGCCATTATGGTATAAAATTGCTTTTTATCAGCATTGAATAGAGGGAATAAACACCAAGCTAAGCTAATGTAATTTCTACATGATACAAAATTGGAAGTCACTGCAAGTGTTGGCAAAGCCTAAGAGCCAATAACAGTGAAGTCATAGTGGAGAAAATGAAGAAAAAGGAAATAAAATGAAGTTCAACTACACAACAACAAAATAGCTTGCAGGAATGAAATTAAATAGAGACAGTAGACCTAAATTATAATACTTATTATAATGCACTTTGCAAAATTGTTTACATAATTGTCTCCACTATTCAGCTGAAAGCACTATGATATTAACTCAATTAATTAAAAAACTATTGAGTGTGCCTGTGCAACAGGCACAGGTTAGTCAGTGAGCGGCATCAATGAGCAAGTCCTCGTCCTAGGCAAGTGAGTGCACAGGTTCAATCTGTATTTATACCTCCACCATCAAACATACAAATCTGATACATAAAGATCAAAAGGGACTATCAGCCATTTACTAATGATAAACGAATAAATAGAGTAATCCTCATAATCAAATGTCTCTAAAAGGGAAATTAGTAACAGCTATGTTCCATGAGATGGAATATATGCCAGACATTGCTTTCAGGGTTTGGACTGCGTTCTCATTTAATCCTCAGATAGATGATGGGACCTACCACTGTTATAGTAGAGGAAACTGAACAGGGAAGTTAGGGAACTCTTCCAAGGTCATATAGACAGTGGGTACCAGAGCCGAATTCAAACTAAGTCTGACTTAGAACTTTTAATCTTCGTCAATGTTTTTAATTTTTAGGAGATAAGATACATCTAAGAAGATTTTTAAGTCAGTGAACGTCATCCATCTTTACAAAAAAACACACGGGTGATTCTGTTTCATGCAAGCATTATTGGAAAGTGTTTTGAGAAAGAAAAAATAAACTTCAGCAGTCAGCATTAGTGATTTTTTTATGGCTAATCATTCTATCAACATTTGAGTTATACTGAACATGATCACAGTTTCTTTATCCCAAGCTAAACTCACCTTTTTTGCGGTACTGAAGATTGAACCTAGGGTTAGTCTAGCTCTGAGCTACACTCCTAGACATATTTTTATTTTTATTTTGAAACAAAGTATTGCTAGGTTGATGAGAGTCTCACTACTTGCTGAGGTTGTTCTCAAACCTGCAATCCTTCTGTGTCAGTCTCTCAAGTACTGGGATTACAGATACTCACCACCATACCCAACTTAAACTCGACTTTTGAAGTCTTTATGAAATGTTTATATTTAGTATTTTAATTAATCCTTATAACTCTGTAATATATGTGATAGATAACAAAAGAGAAAAGCTTTCTTTTTTAAACCTTTTCTATATTTCAAATTTGTAAACTAAGATTTTAAAATGTCAATTGATTTTCCCAAGGGCACACAAGGAAGTGAAGAGACTTAGATGATCACCATCTCCACCCCAGGTTCCCAGCACATTTTCCTATCTTGTTTGCAGAAAAAAAAAAATCACTCATTGGAGAGAAGTTTGCTCTCCCTTCCTGTGACTTATTCACATCTATTTGGGACATGAAAAGAAGTACTTCAAAGAGGCTGTGAAACTTATCCTAAAGTGGATATGTAAGAATGTGAAGGCTATTTTATGAAGTACTCCATAAATGCTGAAGAGAAGAAACAAAAATAGACCTTAGGAAAACAGTCTGAGCT
>PVLC010014296.1:0-23479 GCA_004027655.1 Graphiurus murinus
TTCAATCCCCAATACCGCAAAAAAAAAAAAAAAAAAAAAGAATTATATAAAAACATGACAATAATAACCTACAATAGAGATTATCAAGGATACACACACACACACACACACACACACACACACACACACACACACACACACTGAAATCCTAGAGTTGAAAAGTACAATAATAAATATAAAAAATTCACCTGAGCAGCTCAATAGACATTTTGGGATGGCAGAAAAAATAATCAGTGAGCCTGAAAATAGAAATTATCCAATCTAAAGAACAGAAAGGAAAGAACATTAAAGTTAATAGAGCTTTAGCAACATCAAGTATGTCAACACATGCATGAGAGGAGAAAAGCTTACCAAATTTGATGAAAAATATTAATCCACACACTCAAGAAGTTCAATGAAGCACCATTAGGATAAATACAAACAGAACAACACCTACACATATCACGAACTGTTGAAAACCAATGTCAACAAAAAATCCTGAGAAAAGCAACTCACCTGAAACTCTAGAGGCTAAAAGAATAGAAAAACATATACAAAGTACTGAGGAAAAAAAATTCTATCAACCACAAATTCCAGATCTATATATTGAATGGCTCTATTTGCATGAAATATTCACAAAAGCAGATCTGAGATTTCCCAGGGTTGGAGGGTGGGACCAAGGGTTAACTGTAAATCTTTTTTTTGGGGGGGGGAACTAGGGATTGAACCTAGGGGCATTTCTACCTCCCAGCTACAATCCCAACCCTTTTTATTTATTTTTGAAACAGGGTCTCACTAGGTTGCTGAGAGTCTCACTATGCTGCTGAGGCTGTCCTCGAACCTGCAATCCTCCTCTCTCAGCCTCCCAAATACTGAGATTACATGTGTGGCTCATCACTCCCAGCTAACTGAAACTTGAGAACTTTGACATGGCCTTCTTAACCATATCTTTTGACCTACAATGAGATCAGACTACCTTCCATATACATTTCTTTTCTGGCTGCTTCTACTCTGATGAGATCTCATCCGCTTTCGGTAGGCTCTCTTGAACACAAGCAGAACATCTCTACAGTTCATCCATGCTACAGCACGTATAACCAGGTTGTTTTTATTGCTGAACAGTGCTCCACTATATTGTTTTATTGCACTCCACTATATTGTTATATTACATTTTGTTTATTCATCATCAATTGATAGTTATTTGGATTGTTTCCAATAAACTGAATTACTTAATCAAGTACTGTGAGAGAGCTGGCGACTCTCAGAGAGCTTTTCGTCTCTGAAATCCAGCAGCTCTCAGAGACAAACGCCAGCAAAGGAACAGTTAATCCTGTTAAGCCAGTGATTGCAGAGAACCAGCGTGAAAAGCAGTGGCACTCTTCTTGACACACTCCAGTACTTCAAGACTGCAATCTCCAGACCGCCCGGCCAAACCGTCCAGCAAACTCCTGCAACGGCCACTGGCCTCGTCAGGACCAACATACTACAGACCCTTCCTGCAGGGACCCAAGCAGCTATAACAGAACTCATCAAATCTGTGAATTTATGAACTGTGCCAGCAGGACCCTGCACGGCTGCAGGGACTCACACGGCAACAACAAAACCCATGGAGTCTGAGTCTTCAAACCATCCCTGCAGAGGTGGGGGTGAATTAGCAGACAGTCCCTAGGGACGGATGAGCAGGACCTAGGGTCAGCAGTCTGCCTGCCCCTGCAGGGTCTCCAGTGACCGCCACAGGCTTGTCAGCAGTGGTGTCCGTGGGGTGAAATAACTCAGCCAGCTGTGCCGCAGGCTTAAAGGCTATAAACTCTCACCTGGCAGTGTTTGGGTGTCACAAGTACTGAAGCTAGTGGCCAGCAAGGTCTCTCGTGATCACAGCCGCCTCGAGCAGCAGGGGTGTCCCTGGGCCTAAAAACTCAGCCACCCATGCTCCAGGCTCAGAATGGTACAATCTCCCCTGGTGGAGTTTGGGCCCCACATGCAGCGAGGCCAGGGGCCCGCAGGATTTCACATGATCACAGCTGGCAGAGCCGCTGCAGGGTCCCTGGGGCAATGTGACTCAGACGGCCACACCGCAGGCTGGGAACACTAGAACCTCTTGGCCAGCAGAGTTTGGGCTTGATGAGCGTGGATGCCAGCAGCTGACAAGGTTTCCCGTGATCATAACCAGCAGAGCAGTGGTGGTGTACCTGCGGGATGAAGCTCAGCCAGCCAGGCCATGGGTCAGAACCTTCTATCTCTGGCCCTCCCAAGCTTGGGCCTAGACAGCATGGAGACCTGCAGCCAATCAAAGACCGCTGCTTGCCTGCACTGACTAAGAACTATATTCTGCTAAGGAGGTTACAGGGACTTATTCAAAATTCTGATGATATGAGACAGATTCATTTAGGCAACTATATATAGGACCTTTATACTATAAAGGGACAAAGAAGAAGAAGATGCCAGGACAACAGATACAGAACTAAGAACCATGAAAACAAAGATCAATGAGGAAACAATAAGTTTCTACAACTCAATATTAATGGAGATCACCAACACAGAGCTGCAGAAAATGCCAGAAAAAGAATTCAGAATTTTGATTTTTCAATGTGATCAAAGAACTTAGAAATGAAATCAAACAAAGTGTACAGAATATGAAAGAACATATCAATAAAGAAATTGAGACCCTAAATAAGAATCAAAAAAAGGCCCTGAATAAATTGGAGACAACGAATTAAATAAAGACCCCAATAAAAAACCACCTCTGGCAGATTAGGTCATGTAGAAAGTAGTCTCACACTTAGTTTAAGAAAGCTCATTCATAACTGACCACACAGTCAACAATAGAGAAGACCATAGGACAACCCTACCAGAACATCCAAGAATTATGGGGTAATATAAGGAATATAGAAGTCAAGTAAAGAATCTTTTTTTTTTCTTTCTGTACTGGAGATTGAACCCAGGGGCATTCTACCTCTGAGCTCCACCCCTAGCCCAATTTTTTTATTCTTTATTTTGAAACAGGGTCTCACTAAGTTGCAGAGAGCCTCACGAAGTAGCTGAAGCCTGCTGCGAACCTGCGATCCTCCTGTCTCAACCTCTCAAGTACTGGGATCAAAAGCATATACTACCACATCCAGCTAAATAGAGAATCTTAAATGCATCAAGAGTAAAAGGATGGGTGACATTCAGGGACAAGAATCACTTTGCACTTCTCAACCCAAATTATGAGATCCAGGAAGGCTTAGTATGATGTATTGCAAACCCTGAAAGAAAACAACTTCCAACCATGACTACTATAGCCAGCAAAAAAACTGAAAAAAAATTAAAAAAAAAATTCAAAATTGACAGAGAAAAATCTTCTAAGACTAGCAGAAACTAACCGAATTAATGGCTATCAAGCTGGCACCAGAGAAGATACTTGAAGAAATGAAACACAAAAAAGAAAAAAAGTACTAGAACCAGAGAAGGGACAAATTCAACCAGATGAGCAAATAAGCAAAGGAGAATAACATTATATCAAACAGAAAATATAACTCAAAATGATAGGAAACAAAAATCATCTCCCTGCTGGGTGTGGTGGCGCAAGCTTGTAATCCCAGTACTTAGGAAGCTGAAACCAGAGGATCTGGGTTCACAGCCAGCCTCAGCTACTTAGTAAGGCCCTCCGCAACTTAGTGAGACCCTGTTTCAAAATAAAAAATAGGACTGGGGGTGTAGCTCGGAGGTAGAATGCCCCTGGGTTCAATCCCCCCCCAAAAAAATCATCTTCCAGTAATAACATGAGTGTCAAAGGTCTAAACTCCCTGATTAAAAGGCATAGACTGCCAAGGTGGATTAAAGACCATAATCCAACTATATGCTGCAAGAAACTCACTTTACAGGCAAAGATATCCATAGGCTAAAGGTGAAAGGATGGAAAAAGATATTCCATACAAATAGACCAAAAGCAGAGGTAGCAACTCTCATATCTCACCTAAGTAAAAATTTATCAGAAGAGACAAAGTGGGTCATTTCTTACTGATGAAAGGAACAATCCAACAAGAAGATATAATGATAGTAAACATTTATGCCCCATATGTGGATGCACCCACTTTTATAAAACAAAATCTTTGGGACATTAAGACTCAGACCCCAATACAATAATACTGAGAGACTTCAACACACCTCTCATACCACTCAATTAATCTTCCAGATGGAAAATCAGTAAATTCTTCACACCTAAAGAGCACCATAAACCAAATGGACCTAATAGACATATACAGAACATTCCAACCAACAACAGCAGAAAACACGTTCTCATGGAAGCTTTTCCAAAATAGAACATATTCTTGGCCACAAAGCAAGTATCAGTAAATTCAAAAAATGTAATATAATTTCGTGCATCTTTTCAGATCATAGTAGAATCAAAGTAGAAATCAACAGGAAGATTCAAAGGAATTACATAAATACAAGGAGACTGAATGATACACTTTTGAATGAAGACTGGATCATAGAAGAAATAAAGAGAAATAAAATTCTTAGAGTTATATGAAAACAGAGGCGCAAATATCAAAATGCATGGGACCCTTTGAAGCAGATTTAAGAGGAAAATTTAAGCCAGGTGTTGTGGCAAATGCTTGAAATCCCAGTACTTGGGAGACTGAGACAGGGTTGCAGGTTTATAGTCAGACTCAGCAACTTAGACTCTCTGCAACTTAGTGAAACCCCACTCCAAAATAAAAATAAAATAGGGATAGGGGTACAGCTCAGAGGTAGAATGCCCTTGGGTTCCATCTCCAGTACTAAAACAAACAAAAAAATTATAGCACTGAGTTCCCATATAAGAAAGTCAGAAAGTCACCAAATAAACATCCTATTGATACACCTCAAGGCCCTCAAAAAAAACAAGAAAAGACTGGGCGTGGTGGTGCACACTTGTAATTCCAGTACTTGGGAGGCTGAGACCGGAGGATCCGGGTTCTCGGCCAGCCTCAGCTACTTAGTGAGGCCCTCCGCAACTTAGTAAGACCCTGTTTCAAAAATAAAGATTAAAAACAGGACTGGGGGTGTAGCTCGAAAGTAGAATGCCCCTGGGTTCAATCCCCAGTACCAAAAAACAAAAACAAAAACAAAAAACAAACCAAGAAAAGACTTATCCCAAAGCCAGTAAAAAGCAGGAAATAATTAAAATTAGAGCAGAAATCAATGAAATAGAGAACAAGCAAACAAAAAAGAACTATACAATGGATCAGCAAAACAAAAAGCTTGTTCTTTGAAAAGATAAACAAGATTGATAAACCCTTAGCCAACCTAACCAAAAGAAAAAACTGACCCAAATTACTAAAATAAGAAATAAAAAAGGAGACATCAGCACAGACAGTGGATACATACAGTGGATCACCAGAAACTATTTTAAGTTTTTATATTCTAATAAACTGGAAAACATGGAAGAAAGTGACAGATTTTCAGACACATACAACCTACCTAAATTGAACCAAGAGAATATAGAAAACCTAAACTAACAGCAAGCAAAGAGATAGAAACAGCAATAAAAAGTCTTCCATCAAAGAAAAGTCCAGGGCCAGATGAATTCTCAGCTGAATTCTACAAAACTTTTATAGAAATAAATCCAATCCTTCACAAATTATTCTGTGAAATAGAGACAGAATTTTTCCAAACTCCTTCTATCAAGCCAGTATTGCCTTAATACCAAAACTAAATAAAGATACCTCAAGAAAATTACAATCTAATATCCTTGATGAACATAGATGCAAAAAATTTAAATAAATTAGTGATACACATTCAAAACCACATCAAGAAAGTTGTACACAATGGCCAAATTGGTTTCACGCCAGAGACGCAAGGCTGGCCCAACATACACAAATCAATATATGTCATCCACCACACAAATAGAACTAAGAGCAAAAATCACATATCATCTCAACGGATGTTGAAAAAGCATTTGCTAAAATCCAATACCCATTTATGTTTTAAAAAAACCAAAACAAAACAAAACACTGCAGAAAACCAGAATAAAAGGAACTATCTCAACATCATTAAGGCAATATATAACAAACCCAAAGCCAACATCAACATCATATTGAATGGGGAAAAACTTCGAGAATTCCCTTTAAGATCAGGAACAAGACAAGGATGCCCACAATCACACTCCTTTTCTTTTCTACCATACTCATGATCTTATTCACCACTCCTTTTCAATATAGTACTTGCGACTCTGGTCAGAAGCAAAACAGCAAGAGAAGAGCCGGGCGTGGTGGCGCACGCTTGTAATCCCAGCATTCGGGAGGCTGAGACCGGCGGATCCGGGTTCGAGGCCAGCCTCAGCTACCTAGTGAGGCACTCGGCAACTTAGCGAGACCCGGTTTCAAAATAAAGAATAAAAAAAATAGGGCTTGGGGTGTAGCTCGGAGGTAGAATGCCCCTGAGTTCAATCCCCAGTACCACAAAAAAAAATTATAAGACACTAAAGAAAGAAATTAAAGATGACCTTAGAAGATGGAAAGATCTCCTATGCTCTTGGATAGGCAGAATAAATATCATCAAAATGGCCATTCTATCAAAAGTGATCTACAGATTCAATGCAATCCCTATTAAAGTACCAGTGTCAGCCGGGAGTGGTGGGGCATGCCTGCAATCCCAGTACTTGGGAGGCTGAGACAAGAGGATCACAGGTTCAAAGCCAGCCTCAGCAACTTAGTGAGACCCTGTTTCCAAATAAAAAATAAAACAGGTCTGAGGGTGTAGCCTGGAGGTAGAAGGCCCCTGGATTACATCCCCAGTAACACACACACACACACACACACACACACACACACACACACACACACAATGTCATTCTTCACAGAGCTAGGAAAATCAGTCCTAAATTTCATAAGAAAAAACAAAAGACTCAGCCAAAGCAATTCTCAGCAAAGACATGACAACATCTGAGTTCAAATTATACTACAGAGCTGTAGTAATAAAAACACAAAATGGTATTGCCACAAAAACAGACACATAGACCAATGGAATACAGAAAAAAACCCACACACTTAGTACATTTGTGAGAAGTAGAGTTTTATTGAGAACTTTATTCTCTATAAGTAAATCCCACTGATATTGTAGCAAATTGTCTGCCATAGCTATTTAAACCGCTAAAATCAATATTTTTTTGTGGTACTGTGGATTGAATCCAGGGACATCTACCTCTGAGCTACAACTCTAGCTTTATTTTATTTTATTTTTTTTATTTTGGGACAGCGTTTCACTAAATTTCTGAGGTTGGCCTCGAACTTGTGATTCTGACTAGCCTCCCAAATACTGGTATTAGAGTATTTGCCACCACACCCTGATTCAGCCAATTGAATTTTTACAAAGGTGTCAAAAATATCCACTGGAGAAAAGATAGCCTTTTCAATAAACGGTGTTGCGAAAGCTGGTCATCCGTTTGTAGAAAAATGGAATAAAATCCCAATCTCTCTGCACAAGAGTCAACTCCAAATGGATTAAAGACCTGTAAATTAGATCAGAGACTTTGAAACTACTAGAGGAGGGCACAGGTCCAACATTCCGACATAAAACACAGTTGTAAAAACTTCCTCAACAGGAGCATCAAAGCTCAGAAAATTAAAAAGATAATGAGATGGCACTAAATGAAAACATTTCTTTTTGTCAAAGGAAACCATCAAGAGTCTAAAGAGAAAGCCTTTGGAATGGGAGAAGATCTTTGTCAGCGATTCCTCTGATAGAGGACTAATATCTAGAAGATACCAATTGTTTAAAAGACTTAACATTAAAAAGCAACCCAATCAAGAAACGGACAACTGAACTAAACAGACACTTCAGTATATATATATATAAATAAAAAAAGTTCAACATCATTAGCAATCCGGGAGATGCAAATCTAAACCACACTGAGATTCCATCTAACCCCAATCAGCATGGCAATCATCAAGAAGTCAAATAACAATAAATGCTGGTGAGGATGTGGGGAAATTGGAACTCTTCTCCGCTACTAGTGGGTTGGCAAATTAGTGCAGCCACTGTGGAGACTGACGTGGAGATTCCTCAGAAAACTGGGAATGGATCCACCGTATGAACCAGCTATTCTACTCTTGGGTATTTTTCCAAAGGGACTGAAATCAGATTATAGCAATATATGCATATCCATGTTTATAGCAGCTCAATTCACAACAGCCAAATCATGGAGTCAATCTAGGTGTCCATCAACAGATGAATGGATTACAACATGATGGGATATACACATAATGGACTTCTACTAAGAAATAAAAAAACAACAAAATTATGTCTTTTTCAGGAAAATGAATGACCTAGAGAACATCATGTTAAGTGAGACTGCTGTCACAGAAAGTGAAGGGCCTTATGTTTTTCATATTCAGAAGCTAACTTTAGATAGAGGAGAAATCCCATTGAAATGAGGGAGGTGGTCTAGGAAGGGCGGAGGGAGAATGAAGAAAAGCTTTCGCCGGCTGTGGTGGTGCACGCTTGTAATCCCAGCATTCGGGAGGCTGAGACCGGAGGATCCAAGTTTGCAACCAACCTCAGCTATCTAGTGAGGCCCTCCGCAATTTAGTGAGACCCTGTTTCAAAATAAAGAATAAAAAATGGGAAGCCGGGCGTGGTGGCGCACGCTTGTAATCCCAGCATTCGGGAGGTTGAGACCAGAGGATCCGGGTTCACGGTCAGCCTCAGCTACCTAGTGAGGCCCTCAGCTACCTAGTGAGGCACTCCGCAACTTAGTGAGACTCGGTTTCGAAATAAAGAATAAAAAAATAGGGCTGGGGGTGTAGCTCGGAGGTAGAATGCCCTTGAATGTTCAATCCCCAGTACCACAAAAAAAAAAAAAAAATGGGGCTGGGGGTATAGCTCAGAGGTAGAACGCCTCTGAGTTCAATCCCCAGTACCGCAAAAAATAATAATAATAATAATAATCTTTCCACTGATGCTATGTATATATGTGAGAATACCAAGGCCAGTCCCAATATCGAGTGTGGGGGAGGGGAGGGAGTGGAAAGGAGTGGAGGGAAACTCACCAAGTGCTGTGTGCACGTATGTCGCTATCATGTTAAACTACATTATCATGTGAGACCACAATGCACCAATAGAAGTACACTGAAATATAAAAAGTGCAGTGATAGAATGAAAAAAGGGTTTTTTGCCAAAATATTAAATCTCTTCTAAAACATTCATCTCTCCCAAAAAATTACCTGTGGTAGGAATTTTTTTCCTTTTGTCTTGATAAACACTAAAATAATTATAGATTACTAATGTCATAGAACATGTGTCAAAGAACATGTATACTTTTTCAACTAGTTTATGCTCAAAGTGAGCTACGACCCAGTTTTATAAGAAATCTATATGCTACCAAGTAAATGTTATTAACCAAAGGCCTTTGAAAATAATGGCACGGGTTGCAGTGTCAACTAGCTTGCTAATTGTTTTAGTCTAGTGACATCTAGTGGCAAAAGTTTGAAGAACAAAACTGCTGTGAATTAAAACTACATTATACATGGAAGCCATCTTATGAAAAAAAGTCAAAATGTGAGAACTATGGTATTTATTACCATTAAAGAATATTTGAATTTATCTTTGGCTGACATTATTATAAACTCCTCAGTGGGATTTATTTTTTTCCATCTCTTATAGTTGATTGTTTTTTTTTTGTTGTTTGTTTTTTTTTTCTGGTGGCAGAGGCATTCTACCTCCCGGGCTACACTTCCAGACTGGTTTTATTTCTTATTTGGAAACAAAGTTTTGCTAGGTTGCAGAGAACCTCACTAAACAGCTGGGGCTGGCTTTGAAACTGCCATCCTCCTATCTCAGCTTCCCAAGTACTGGAATTACATGCGAGGGCCACCATGCCTGGCTAGGTAAATATTAATCTTGATACAACAAAAAAAAATTCCTGAAATAAAAGATATTACTATTTTAACTATACAGCTGGACACAGTGGTGCATACTTGTAATCCTAGTACTTTGAAGGCTGGGTCAGGATAATTATCAGGCCAGCCCCCAGTAACTTAGTGAGACCTTCAGCAATTCAGCAAGACCCTGTTTCAAAATAAAAACAGTGCTCACTTTGGCAGCACACACATATGCTAAAACTGGAACAATACAGAGATGCTTAGTGTGGCCCCTGTGCAGGGATGACACACAAATTCATGAAGTGGTCCATATTTTTAAGATCAAAATTTTGATGAAAACACAGTAGCAATAAATTTGCATATTCAAAAAATAAAATAAAAATGAACTGGAGGTGTACCTCAGAGGTAGAATGCCCCTAGGTTCAATACCCGATACAAATGATAATAATAAAATGATAAGTCAGAGAAAAGCCTTTCATTTAAAAGACTGAATGAAAACAAACAAAACACCAATTGTGATGTCTGTTCCAAAAATCCTGCAAATCAACACAGCACTTTTATTCACACATACATGCTTACTACACTTTCATGTTCAGGAGAAATGTTTAGAAATTTGTTTTTCATCAGCCTATAGGAGAAAAGTATCAAGATCCTGTTACAAAACAATGACAACAAAAAAGTAAAAGGGGTGAGGTATAGCTCAGAGGTAGAATGCCCCCTTGGTTCAATCCCCAGTACGAAAAAAAAAAAAAAAAGAAAAGAAAAAACCTGTGACTGCTTTAACAGAGTTCTCTACAATTAATTTTCAATAAGTCCAGAATTTAATATACAGGTATTAAGCATGAATCATAGGGTTTTTGTTCCGTTTTGTTTGGGGCATGGTACTGGGGATTGAACCCAGGAACATTCTACTTTTGAGCTACACCCCCAGTCCTATTTTTTATTTTGAAACAAGGTCTCACTAGGTTGGTGAGAGTCTCACTACTTACTGAGGCTGTCCTTGAACCTGTGATCCTCCTGCCTCAGCCTCCTAAGTACTGAGATTACAGGCATGTGCCACCAAGTCTGGCTGTGAATCATAGTTTTTGTGTGTGTGTGTGTGTGTGTGTGTGTGGTACTGGAGATGGAACCCAGGGGCATTCTACCTCCAGCTACACCCCCAGTCCTATTTTTTATTCTTTATTTTGAAACAGGGTCTCACTAAGTTGTGGAGGGCCTCACTAAGCAGCTGAGGCTGGCCTCGAACCCAGATCCTCCAGTCTTAACCTCCCAAATGCTGGGATTACAAGCGTGCGCCACCACGCCCAGCTTGAATCATAGCTTTAATGATAAAGTTCACCTAAAGAAAGTAAAAACCTGTAACAGATTTAAAAATACTCCTTACAAACCATATCTTTTTAAAAGTCTAAAATAAGCTGGGTGTGGTGGCACAAACTTGTAATTCCAGTATTTGGGAGGCTGAGACAGGAGGATCGCAGGTTCTTGGCCAGCCTTAGCTACTGAGTGAGACCCTCTGCAACCTAGTGAGACCCTGTTTCAAAATAAAGAATAGAAATTAGGGGTGGAGGTGTAGCTTGGAGGTAGAATGCCCCGAGTTCAATCCCCAGCACCAAATAAATAAAGTCTAAAGTCATTTATGTAGTTGGATAATTTAAAAGTCCTAGGATTTCAAATAATGTTTTCCAAAGCGCGGTCAGCAGGCCACTGCATAATCACCCAGAATGCTAGTCTTATTCCTGAGCCTACTGATCAATCTATGAGGTGGGGCCCAAGAATCAGCATTTTTGGACATTTTTCCAGGTGACCTCTTACAATAAACGTTTGGAAATAATTACAGGCTGAAGATCCCTAATTCAAGATGCTCCAAAATCTAAAACGTTTTGAACACGATGTTGGCACTCAAAAGTTTGATTTGACAGCATTTCACACCTATAAAAATATTCCAAAATTTGAAAGACTCAGAAATACTTTGGATAAGAATTATAAACTTACAGATCAACGAACAAGCGGGACATGTTAGTGTAAACTCATCGTTTTCAATATATATAGGTAAATACAGAAAATAAACATGGGAGCTAGGAGTGGTGGTACACACTGTAATCCCAATACTTGGGAAGCCGAGACAGGAGGAATGCAGGTTTGGGGCCAGCCTCAGCAATTTAGGCCCTCTGCAACTTAGTGAGACCTTGTTTCAAAATAAAGAATAAAATAGGTCCAGGAGTGTAGCTCAAAGGTAGAATGCCCCTAGGTTCCATCCCCAGTGCCACAACAAAAAAGAAACATGGGTGTAAATATATGAGTATGTATGTAGATACACACATAAGTATTCCCTAGTGAAGTCCACTGAGAGGGTCGGGAAGGTTTCTAAATACCACTCCACACAGAAGGAACCAGGATTCCTTTGAGAAATGCCTGATCCTAAGGCTGGGGCCAGGGAAGAACAAAGTAAGTCTGGAACATTATATTGTGCCAGAAACTAAAGACATATTCAAAGAATAAAAGGAACAGTGTATCAAAGGGACACTGAAGAGGGTTCAACTGGACAAATCTGGAGGGTTTTGTTTTGTTTTCGTAGTACTTGGGATACAAGCCACGGTGTCGCTCAATCCCTGAGCTACATCCCCAGCACCCGTGTGTGTGTGTGTGTGTGTGTGTGTGTGTGTATGTGTGTGTGTGTCACTGGGATTAAACCCAAGGACAGTCTACCTCAAAGCTACATCCCAAGCCCTATTTTTTTTACTTTTGAAACAGGATCTTGCTAGGTTGATGAGTCTTACTACTTGTTGAATCTGTCCTCCAACCTGCGATCCTCCCATTTCAGCCTCCCAAGTTCTGGAGTACTGGTATTACAAGCGTGTGCCACCATGCCTGGCTATCCCCAACCCTTTTTTATTATTTATTTTGAGATGAGGTCTCGCTCAATTGAGAAAGCTAGCCTCAAACTTGCAATCCTGCCAAATAGCTGGGTGTACAGGCTTGTGCTACCATGCCTGTCAAATTTGGAACATTTTAGGATTAAAAATAAATAACGGTAACAAATAGCTCACTAAAACAAGAGAGGAAGCTGGGCGTGGTGTTGCACACTTGTACTTGGGAGGCTGAGACAGGTGGATCGCAGGTTCGTGGCCAGTCTCATCTAGTAAGTCCCTCCACAACTTGGTGAGACCTTGTTTCAAAATAAAGAATAAAAAATAGGGCTGGGGATCTGGGTGTGATGGCGCATGCTTGTAATTCCAGTACTTGGGAGGCTGAGACTGGAGGATCCGGGTTCCAGGCCAGCCTCAGCTACTTACTGAGGCCCTCCGCAACTTAGTGAGACCCTGTTTCAAAATAAAGAATAAAAAATAGGGCTGGGGGTGTAGCTCAGAGATAAAATGCCCCGGGTTCAATCCCCAGTACTGCAAAAAAACCAAAACAAAACAAAAAATAGGGCTGGGGGTGTAGCTCAGAGGTAGAATGCCCCTGGGTTCAATCCGCAGTGCTGAAGAAAAAAAAAAAAAAATCCACTATTTCACAATGATTTAAATAAATGAACAAAATGGGAGAAATATCTTCCTTACAGCAGAATGCAATTAATACATTTAGAAGGAATAATGACATTAAAAAAATTTACCATTAGGCAACCATTACAGTATAAGTAATAAGTAAAGCAAGAAACATCAATAGACATTGTAACTGGAGAAATAAAATAGGCTCAAAAATAAGATTTACAGAGTCTTACAATATTTCTTTAAAAATAGTGATTGCAAGAAAATAACTTTACAACAAACTGGGCAAAAAAATTACATTTTCAGATAGATAAAATCAGGGTTTTTTTCCTAGTTGACTGGCACTGCAAAAAATACTAAAAGGCAGCCAGATATAGTGGCACATGCTTGTAATCTCAGTACTTGGGAGGCTGAGACAGGAGGATTCGGGTTCACAGCCAGCCTCAGGTACTTAGTGAGGCCCTTTGCAACTTAGTGAGACCCTGTTTCAACATAAAAATTAAAAATAGGCCGGGCATGGAGGCGCATGCTTGTAATCCCAGCATTCGGGAGGCTGAGACCGGAGGATGCGGGTTCACGGCCAGCCTCAGCTACCTAGTGAGGCACTCCGCAACTTAGTGAGACTCGGTTTCAAAATAAAGAATAAAAAATAGGGCTGGAGGTGTAGCTCGGAGGTAGAATGCCCCTGAGTTCAATCCCCAGTACCGAAAAAAAAAAAAAAAATTAAAAATAGGACTGGGGGTATAGCTCAGAGGTAGAATGCCTCTGGGTTCAATCCCCAGTACCACAAAAACCAAAAACAAAAAAATAAAGAATAAAAATAGGACTGGGGGTATAGCTCTGGGGTTCAGTCCCCAGTACCCACCCCCCAAAAAAAAAGAATAAAAAATAGGGCTGGGGGTGTAGCTCAGAGGTAGAATGCCCCTGGGTTCAATCCCCAGTTCCACATGCACATGCACATACACACACACACAAAAAAAAAAAAACTAAAAGAAGTTCTTTAGACTAAAAATAAATGACATCAAAGTGGGAATCTGAACCTACAGGGAGGGATTAAGAATTCTGAGAATTCTGGAAATGATAATTATATGGTAACATAACATCCCATGCTTAATTTTTTATTGTCTTAATTTCTTTAAAAGATACCTGACTGTTGAAAACAAATGTGTTTGAAACTACTGAGGATGTAAGGATGACAAACACAGCACAGAGAACTGGAGGTGAAAGACACCCGAGCACTGACAGGTCCTTACATTTTATGTGCCCACGACAGTCACTAAGTGAGCCAAGTAAGTAAGGTTTATATTGTAATCCCTAGAGCAAACACTAGAAAAGCAATGCAAAAGCCAGCCTCTGCAACTCAGACAGGAACTAAAATAGAATGCTTAAAGAATGTTCAATTGACCCAAAGAAGGGAGGAAAAGTACAAAAAGAACCAAAGCATGAAGGTGAAACTGAAGACAGAGACTTATGACCATCTTAATGTCTTATGTCAAAATACTTAAAGCTCTTAGAACCTTGGTTCCCCCAAAAGAGCACTAAGCAAAATGATGTGTAGATAAGAACAGAAGCTGATCAATCAGCAGACAGAAAAACCACGATACCATGGGGGCCTAGATACCATGGAGCTAACAGCAGGGAGAATTCATAAATGAGATGGAAACCTATGTTAAATATGGAAAAGGAGGGAGGATGCGAACTAAGCCAAAACTTGGCATGAAAAGAGAACAGCAATCCTCCAAAAAAGCAAATCGCAACGAAACAAATATGAAGCAGAAAGGATGTGGAGACAGTGAGCTGTGGCCAGAAAGTTTGGTTACAGAGAGCAAAAGTGTGGCAGCCAGGAGGGGCAGTGGAGTCAAAAAAGTATTTTTAATCTTTGCTGTTTTAAAGATGGGAAGGCGGGCATGTTGGCACACACTTGTAATCCCAGTACTTGGGAGGCTGAGACAGGAGGATTGCAGGTTCGAGGACAGCCTCAGCAAGTAGTGAGACTCTTGTCAACCTAACAAAACCCTGTTTCTAAATAAATAAAATTGGGCTGGGGGTATAGCTCTAAAGTAGAATGCCTCTGGGTTCAATCCCCAGTATCACAAAAATAAATAATAAATAAAATAAAGATGGGAAGATGTGTGTGTCTGAACAAGGGAAGTCCACTCAGCTAGATGCTAGAGAGGAAGAAAGCGTAGAAGCAAAGTCCCAGCACATGGAGGAAAGAGTGCGAGAAAGGCATTCGTTTTCAGAGAAAAGCATTGACACCTCTGAAATTTACTGGAAAGAAACAAGAATGAAGCGGGCATGTGGAGAGTCACTGGTGTGAGGAAGAAAGCAAAGCTCCTCTGGGGAGATGGCTTCTCCTTCTCAACAGGTTAAAGTGACCATTCAGCTGGTAATTCCTTTTTATTTTATTTATTTATTTGCAATACTGGGGACTAAACTGCCAGGGGCATTCTACTTCCGAGCTACATCCCCAGCCCTATTTTTTTATTCTTTATTTTGAAAGAGGGCCTCACTAAGTAGCTAGGACTGGCTTTGAACCTGCGATCCTACTGTCTCAGCATCCCAAGTACTGGGGTTACAAGCATGCGCCACCATGCTTGGCTTATTTTTTATTTTTTAAGTATTTGGAATTGAACCTAGGGTCATTCTACCTCTGAGGTACACTCTATCCCTTTTTCTTTTTTTTTTATTATTATTTTTTTAAACAGGGTCTCATTAGGTAGCTGAGAGTCTTGCTACATTGCTGAGGCTGTCCTCAAACCTACGATCCTCCTGTCTCAGCCTCCCAAGTACTGGGATTACAGTAATGTGCCACCATGCCAGGCTTACTTCCCTCTCTTCTGAGTAAGTAACACTTTGCTCGTCCCCAGATGGCGCTTAAAAAGGTTAAATGAAGCCAGGCATGGTAGTGCATGCTTAAAATCCCAGAACTTGGGAGGCTGAGACAGGAGGATCTCAGGTTCACAGCCAGCCTCAGCTACTTCATGAGGCCCTCCACAACTTGGTGAGACCCTGTTTCAAAATAAACAATAAAAAATAGGGCTGGGAGTGTAGCTTGGAGATTCAATCCAAGCTGCACCTCTGGGTTCAATCCCCAGTACCACACACACACACACAAAGTTAACTGAAGAACTATTATTACGGCCACAAATACATCTACAAGGTAAGCAGGAATAAGTTACTAATTTTCATTTATAGTGTCTGGGAGAAAATATCCTTAGTATCAACCTGGGCTTAAAGTCACTGAGAAAAGACCGTGTCTCTACGATCTTTCTCTCATCCCTTTGGCACACCTTTCTTCAATTCAATGGTAAGGTCTGACAACTGGTAGAGACAGAGCGCTGATGAACGCAGACACTTCTGAGCCCTCTTGGCCGGGATGGCAGATGAGCATCTGAGAGGGTGTGGAGAACCTGGTCTTTGCAACCTCCCTCCTGCAGGATCTCTTCCGTACCGTTCCTCCCCCTGTAATCTCAAGCACTCATTCTTAGGGTTCCCTGTGATTTGAGATCCTTCACTGCTGTTCCATGACATCCTGCTCCCAGGAAAGACTTGGGCTCTTGCTAATTCTCAAACTTTATTTCACGTCCATCATGTTCTTACCAAGCATGGTCAGAATGTCAGACCGCATGGCTGAGTATCAGCTAAGCACCCACGCTGTGTATGCTCCGTCTTCTTTGTTGGTAACAAGGACAGTCCCTTCCTCGGGCAGGCAGACAACCTCTTTGTGTTGTATCCAAGGTCAGTTACAAAAATGAAAGGTCAGTTACAAAAATGTGCATGTGGGTACTTGTGTATGTATCTGGCCACCAAAAATGAACAGAGTGATTATTCGTGTAACATATTATAAAAACAACAATTTGCATTTCTCTCACAAATACATAATTTCTAAAGAACGACATAGACTAGAATCAGATTTATTTTAGAAATATGAGCGGTTGAAGCCTGGCATCATGGCTCATGCTTATGATCCCAGTACTTGGGAGGCTGAGACAGAAGGATGACCGGTTCGAAGCCAGTCTCAGCAACTTAGTGAGGCCCTCTATAACTTAGCGAGACCCTGTTTCCAAATAAAAAATAAAACAGGCCTGGGGGTGTAGCTGGAAGTAGAAGACCCCTGGGTTCTATTCCCAGTACCACACACAAAATATATAAATACATGAGTGGTTGAGCCAGGCATGGTGGTACACACCTGTAATTCCAGTACTTGGGAGCATCTTAAGTTGGAAGCCAGTATGTAGTAACTTAGTAAGACTGTTTCAAAATAAAAAATAAAAAGGACTAGTAGTGTAGCTCAAAGGTAGAGCACCCCTGGGTTCGATTCCCAGTACCACAAAAATAAAAAAAAATAAAGAGTGGCTGAAATTTAAGTCTATAGGGCCCACAACCCTCAGAACCTTACTAGCTTACATCAAATGGATACTTTGCTTGTATTCTGTCACAACTATTTATTGCTGCTTTCAAATTTTCTAGCCTTTCATTTCCTATTAAATGCTTTACATGTCAAAATAAATTGCTAATTTAACTGGGCGTGGTGGCGCACGCTTGTAATCCTAGCATTTGGGAGGCTGAGACCAGAGGATCCAGGTTCGTGACCAGCCTCAGCTACCTAGTGAGGCACTCCGCAACTTAGTGAGACCCTCAAAATAAAGAATAAAAAATAGGGCTGGAGGTGTAGCTCGGAAGGTAGAATGTCCCTGGGTTCAATCCCCAGTACCGCAAAAAAAAAAAAAAAAAGAATCCCTTTGACTTAAAAGGAGAGAAACAGATATTTGGATTATAAAGGATAAATTATACTCCAGTATATTTATGCAAAAGGGCATAAACCAAAGAATCTGTGTGCTTATTAAAAATGCAAACATTACCTCAGTCGTACAAATAGCCTCAAACTCGGCCAGCCACTGCCTCTGCACTCACCCACCAGCATTACATCATATAACATTACTGCACAACAGTGAACTCTGTGTAATACTTGGCTATCTTGTTTTGAAAGAATAAACTGTCCTTAAGTTGAATAAAAGCTTTCTGAAATCCAACCTGTGGCACAGCCTTCACCATGTGGCTCTTTTCACTGCTTTGGGAAAGAGCCTCATGCTGAAAGCAGGAAAGGGGGAAGGTCGCAGGAAGAGGCGACAGTGACGAGCCGCCAGGGACAGGGGCCAAGTTCCCGGGCAGAACAAGGTCAGCAGGGCGCTCCAAAACCACCTCGCGCCCACCAGTTTCCTATTACAGCCCTATGACAGGCTCTGCTAGAATTGGAAACTGAGCCTTATTCTCTGCGCAAAATAAGTACAGCTAGAGGTCCTGATACCCGTAAGGCGGCCTGTCACTACGGCCATGCGCCTGGAAGCAATTCATTTCGGCTCTCCAAGTCTCAACGCTTCGTCTATAAAATGGAAAAAGAACTCTCAGCCAGAGGTACTACGGGCACTTTCAGCTATTATCAGAACTAATCATCCCTCTGCCCAACTCAGAGAGGTTCCTTTCCAGGTGAAACACAAGCGTCCCATCAACGCCCGCTGGCCTGGGGGCCCATGGTCCGGCCCCAGCCCCACGCTCCACTTCTAGATTCACGCCATTCTCATCAAGTCCGCTCTCTGCCTTCCTTAGTCAGACCCCAGATAACCTCCAAGCGTCACCTGTACCTCACCAGCTCTCCTGGCGCCCACACCCGTTCCCAAGGCTCTCAGTGCAGAGTTGATGCCAAAGTCCCAACTGAAATCCAAGCATCTGAGACAGGTGGAGTGCAGGCTCCGGCCAGCTCCCCAACTTAGCGATACCGTTTCATACTAAAAATACAACAGGGCTGGGGGGGCAGCTCAGAGGGAGAATGCCCCTGGGTTCAATATCCAGTATCTCACTCACACTCTCACACACACACACACACACACACACACACACACAATCCCAAGCATCAATGCAACCAAGTCCAGTTACATTTCATTGCATTCACTGCATTGATTATTCACTTATAGGATTGATTTTTTTTGGTGTGTGTGGTACTGAGGATTGGATCCAGGGGCATTCTACCTCTGAGCTACACCCCCAGCCCTACTTTATTCTTTACATTGAAACAGGGTCTCACTGAGTTGCAGAAGGCCTTACTAAGCTGCTGAGATTGGCCTCAAACCTGTAATCCTTCTCAGTCACCCAAGTACTGGGATTACAAGCATGTGCTACCATGCCAGGCTTAAACCTGGATTTTTAAAATACGTCAGTTGAGTTATGACCTGTATTACAAAAGTCTCCTATATCCAAAAGATTTATAGCTAATTTTTAAAAAATTAATATATATTCTTTTTTTTCCGTGTGTGTGGGGGGGTATTGGGGATTGAATACAGGGGCATTCCACCTCCGAGCTGCACCCCCAGCCCGATTTTATTTCTCATTTGGAAACAGGATCTTGCTAGATTGCTGAGAGTCTCACTACTTGCTGTGGCTGTTTTTGAACCTCCGATCCTCTTGTCTCAACCTCCCAAGTACAGAGATTACAGGTATGCGCCACCACGCCCAGCTAATATATTCTTAATATACTTAAAGTATTTAAAATGATAGTTTCCAAAATAAGCCTGCCTAAGGTTGATGATTTAAATCTGAGGTCGGTAGCCGGGCATGGTGGCGCACGCTTGTAATCCCGGCATTCGGGAGGCTGAGACCGGAGGATCCGGGTTCGAGGCCAGCCTCAGCTACCTAGTGAGGCCCTCCGCAACTTAGCGAGACCCGGTTTCAAAATAAAGAATAAAAAATAGGGCTGGGGGTATAGGTCAGAGGTAGAATGCCCCTGAGTTCAATCTCCAGTACCGCAAAAAATAAATAAATAAATAAATCTGAGGTCGGTGTCCCTCAAC
Organism: Graphiurus murinus; assembly: GCA_004027655.1. Lineage (NCBI taxonomy): Eukaryota > Metazoa > Chordata > Mammalia > Rodentia > Gliridae > Graphiurus > Graphiurus murinus. The sequence continues at coordinate 20,161 of PVLC010014296.1, forward strand.
ACCAAGACTTCCCCTAGATAATTCCTCTACTCATCAGTTTATTATTATATATGAATTGTTCTAAGCAACTGAAAAGCTAGCCCCAGAAAATTCTTAAATATATCTCAAAGTTCTGTCTCTAGTATTTCCTGAAGGAGAACGCGAGAACTGGTCACGTAAGGCCCCACCCCGGGCTAGAAGAATTTGGGGAGGAGAAGATAGAGAAGACAGGGAGAGAGTGAACCCCGTTACTGTGGCAGTGCTTCACACACCGCTTCAGGGAGTAGAGTACAGAATAAAAACCTCCAGCTCCAAGTTTCTAAAAATAAAGCTGTCTTTTAATCCAACTATCCTAACATAAATGGAGATAGAAATTTCATTAATGTTGGCTTGGTGGGGGGATACTGGAGATTGAACCCAGAGGCATTCTACCTCCAAGCTACACCCCAGCTCTGTTTTATTTTTATTTTGGAAACAGCGTCTCAGTAGGTTGATGAGAGTCTCACTACTTGCTGAGGCTGTCCTCGAACCTGTGATGCTCCCGTCTCTGCGTCCCAAGCACTGGGATTACAGGCTTGCGCCACCATGCCCAGCTTAATTTTTTGTTTTGAAACAGGGTCCCACTAGGTTGCTGAGAGTCTTGCTAAATGCTAAAGCTGATCTTGACCCTGCAATCCTCCTGCCTCAGCCTCCCAAGTACTGAGATTACAGATGTGTGCTACCACGCCAGGCTAATATTGGCTTCTTTAGAGAATCATAACAACGAAACGTTTCAAAACAATGAAAACTAATAAGATGATGGGTAACAGGATGTAATAGGATATTTTATGTAAGAGTTAGGCTTTTACCAAAGTCCTACCCCAAAGCCTGTGGAGAAGAGATGGGAAGCTTGTATTTATTCATCGGTAGAGCAGAGAAATGCCAGGAAGAATAAAATGATGCATGGAGAATCTAAAAGCACTGCTTGCTTATGTTAAGTACAGTGTGGACTAATTAATATAGGATTTGGTATCAGTGAAGAAGGTTCAAGTTCAGTCTCTACTTGCCAGCTGTCTGGTCTTGCCCAAATCATTCAAACATTGTGTGTGTGTGTGTGTGTGTGTGTGTGTGTGTGTGTCTTCACCTACACGCAGTATTGTGGATGGAACGCAGGGGCGTTCCACTTCTGAGCTACACCTTCAGCCCTATTTTTTTTTTAATTTTTATGTTACTGGGGATTGAACCCAGAGGCATTACCTCTGAGCTAGACCTCTAGCCCTGTTTTATTTTTTTAATTTTGAAATAGGGTCTAAGTTGCTGAGTGTCTCACTAAGCTGCTGAGGCTGGCCTCAAGCCTGTGATCCTCCTGTCTCAGCCTCTCAAGTACTATGCTTAGTTCATTCAAACATATTTAATGATGTATTTAATTAATTACAGGGATAATTATTTACAGGGATTATATTTAATATTTAATTAATTACAGGGATGTGTGTATATGGGGAAAGGAGACTTTTTTTGTTTGTGGTATCGGGATTAGACCCAAAGGCATTCTACCTCTGAGCTACACCCCCGGCCCTATTTTTATTTCAGTGTGTGTGTGTGTGTGTGTGTGTGTGTCACTGGAGATTGAACCCAGGGGTGTTCTACCTCCAAGGTACACCCCAAGCCCTATTTTATTTTTATTTTTGAAATAGGCTCTCACTAGGTTGATGAGAGTCTCACTATTTGCTGAGGCTGTCTTTGGACCTGCGATCCATCCTCCTGTCTGTCTCCCAAGTACTGAGATTACAAAGATACACCACCACAACTGGCTTTTATTTTGAAACAGAGTCTAAGTTGTGGAGGGCCTCATTAAATTGCTGAGGCTGGTCTTGAACCTGTGATCCTCCTGTCTCAGTCTTCCAAGTACTGGGATTTCAGGTGTGCACAACCACACCCTGCAAAAGGAGTCCTTTTAATAGAAATGATATGTAAACTGGGCATGGTGGTGTATCCTGTAATCCCAGTTCTTAGGCGGCTGAGACAGGAGGATCACAGGTTCAAGGACAGCCTAATTAAGTAGACTCTCCAATCTAGGGAGACCCTGTTTCAAAACAAAATAGGTAGCTCAAGATAGAATGCTCCAGGGTTCAATCCTCCGTGCCACAAAAAAAAAAAAAAAAAAAAAAAAAATACAGTTTGTGGTATTCAGTTATAGCAACAGAAAACAAATTAAAATACAAGTTAAGATACATTCAAATTATAGCAACATAAAACAAACTAAGAGCCAGGCGTGGTGGCGCACGCTTGTAATCCCAGCATTTGGGAGGCTGAGACTGGAGAATCCAGGTTCGAAGCCAGCCTCAGCTACCTAGTGAGGCCCTGTGCAACTTAGTGAGAACCTGATTGAAAATAAGGAATAAAAAATAGGGCTGGGGATGTAGCTCGGAGGTAGAATGTCCCCGAGTTCAATCCCCAGTACCGAAAAAATCCCCAGTATCCGGTCTCACTAAGTTATGGAGGGCCTCACTAAGCAGCTGAGGCTGGCTGCGAACCCGGATCCTCCAGTCTCAGCCTCCCAAATGCTGGGATCACAAGCGTGCGCCACCACACCCGGCTCTAAACTGGGGTCTTATGTCCATTGTTTCCTGATCTGGAGGCGGGAATGCAGGGGACCGAGGGACTCCTACAGCAGAAACACTGCTCACTTAACACAGAGTCATCTCCATCCCTGAATGGAGATATGAAACACTAAAGTTACAGTCTTCATACTAACTACCGCAATGTATGCCCAACAGGTGGACATTCTTGCCCCTCATAAATATCCTTACCCTCTTCTCATGCAAAACAGTTGTGAGGACTAATTACAAATGTATCCGCGGTGATGAAAAGTTTCTCTGGGCCGGGCGTGGTGGCGCACGCTTGTAATCCCAGTACTTAGGAGGCTGAGACCGGAGGATTCAGGTTCTCGGCCAGCCTCATCTACCTAGTGAGGCACTCCGCAACTTAGTGAGACCCTGTTTCAAAATAAAGAATAAAAAATAGGGCTGGGGGTGTAGCTCAGAGGTAGAATGCCCCTGGGTTCAATCCCCAGTAGTGCAAAAAACAAAACACAACCCCTTACCTTTCAGAAGGGGCTGGAAGGTCGGAATTTCCTGCAGCTTGATGACATCGGGATCGTTGCTGACGTTCCGTGAGGCCTGCGAGCCCTGAGCCACCACCACGATGTCGTCCATCTTGGCTCGATGCTTAGCTGGAGAAGGAGTCACTGAAAATAAAGTTACACGGCTCAGGAGTCGCGTATTACTGAGCCAGCCTGCCTCCCCAAAGCTGTTTTCTTTTTTTTTTGTTGTTTTTTTTTTGTTTTTTTTTTTTGTTTTTG
>PVLC010014296.1:23579-39726 GCA_004027655.1 Graphiurus murinus
GTACTGGGGATTGAACTCAGGGGCATTCTACCTCCGAGCTACACCCCCAGCCCCTTTTTATTCTTTATTTTGAAACAGAGTCTCACTGAGTTGCGGAGTGCCTCACTAGGTAGCTGAGGCTGGCCGCGAACCTGGATCCTCAGGTCTCAGCCTCCCGAATGCTGGGATTACAAGCGTGCGCCACCACGCCCGGCTCCCAAAGCTGTTTTCAATGTAGTCATTAAAGAGTATTTTTAGCTGGGCATGATGGCACACACCTGTAATCCCAGTACTTGGGAGGTTGACACAGGAGGAGCAAATGCTTGAGGCCAGTCTCAGCAATTTATTAAGGCCCTCAACAACTTACCAAGACCGCTTCAAAGTTAAAAATAAAAAGGACTGGGGGGGGGGGGTAATAGCTAAGAAGTAGAATGTCCCCGGGGCTGGGTGGAAGGATGACCTTAGAGGACTCTATTTTCTGTGGTATTAAAAAATCCAGCTGGGTGTAGTGACGCGTGCTTGTAATCCCAGTACTTGGGAGGCTAAGACAGGAGGACTGCAGGTTCGAGGACAGCCTCAGCAAGTAGTGAGACTCATCAACCTAGTGAGACCCTCTTTCAAAATAACAATAAAATAGGGCTGGAGCCGGGCGTGGTGGCGCACGCTTGTAATCCCAGCATTCGGGAGGCTGAGACCGGAGGATCCGGGTTCGCGGCCAGCCTCAGCTGCTTAGTGAGGCACTCTGCAACTTAGTGAGACCCGGTTTCAAAATAAAGAATAAAAAATAGGGCTGGGGGTATAGCTCGAAGGTAAAATGCCCCTGAGTTCCATCCCCAGTACCGCCAAAAAAAAAATAAATAAATAAATAAAATAAAATAAAATAGGGCTGGAAGTGTGTAGCTCAGGGGTAGAATGCCCCTGGGCTCAATCCCCACAAAGAAAAAGAAAAAAAAAAAAAAAAAAAAAAGTAGCTATGATTTGCCTAAGATCAACAGTCCTAGGGAAAGTTAGAAAAGAAGTTGGAAGTTGTTGATGCCGACGACCCACCTCTGTGACACTAGGTTGCAAAGCTCTCTCTACCCTATCAAAGCCGGCCAGGTGTGTGTGATAGATCCAAATCAGGGAAAAAAACACCTGGTCTAACCCCAGACTGAAGCTCCAGGCTCTTGACTCTTGTAAAGGGGCAGAAATAATAAATCCACGCCAGGCTGAGGCAAAATTCAGAGATCTGGAGGACTGCTACGGAGGCAGGTTCCTTGGGAGACGGTGACCAGCTGGAGAGAAGGGATTCAAACCCTAGAGGATTCCATAGGCCCACACCTCCTCCTCCTCAATGTCCTCCTGGTTAGGGCAAGAGCGAATCCTTCAAGCGTGTTATACTGTGGAAGATACCAATCTCATGCTCATCCTCATCCTGACTCAGAGGTCAGCCGGGCGTGGTGGCGCACGCTTGTGATTCCAGCATTTGGGAGGCTGAGACTGGCGAATCGGGGTTCTCGGCCAGCCTCAGCTACTTAGTGAGGCACTCCGTGATTTAGTGAGACCCTGCTTCAAAATAAAGAATAAAAAATAGGGCTGGGGGTGTGGCTCAGAGGTAGAATGCCCCTGGGTTCCATCCCCAGTACAGCCAAAAAAATAAGAAAATAAAAAATAATAAAAACAAAGGTGGAACCAGGGAAGCCACAGAACTGCTCTGCCTTCTGAAAGCTAGTGGTTTAGCAGTCAGTCCATCTGTCTGCCTGTATTTATTTTGTGGTGCTAGAGATTGCACCCAGGGGCATTCTACCATCTGGCTACAACCCCAGCCCTATTTTATTTTGAAATAGGGTCTCCCTAAATAGCTGAGGCTGACTTCCAACCTGCGATCCTCCTGTCTCAGCTTCCCAAGTACTGGGATGACAGGTGTGCACCACCACACCAAACTGGCACTCAGTCTTTTAGAACAATCTCTGCTACTTTTGTTCTTCAAGAAAGATTTCGTAGCCGGGCGTGGAGGCGCACGCTTGTAATCCCAGCATTCGGGAGGCTGAGACCGGAGGATCCGGGTTCTCGGCCAGCCTCAGCTACCTAGTGAGGCACTCTGCAACTTAGAGAGACTCGGTTTCAAAATAAAGAATAAAACATAGGGCTGGGGGTATAGCTCGGAGGTAGAATGCCCCTGAGTTCAATCCCCAGTACCGCAAAAAAAAAAAAAAAAGAAAGATTTCGTTATCACTTTTGGTAATTCACCTAACAGTTCACAAAAGCAATGCCAGAAACCTATCCTGCTATGAGCTGTGATTCCTCCTTCCCCTGACTCCAGTGGAAAAGGGTTTTCAGGACATTCTGGCCAGCCCCCAGCAACTTATCCCAAAAATTAGGGTACTGTAAAGATGAAATATAAACATAGCTAAACTCTAACATCCCAAACCGCTCCAGGCCAGTCTTTGAGACCCTGTTTCAAAATAAGGAGTAGGGTTGTTATCTGGGAAGTAGAATGCCCCTGGGCTCAATCCCCAGTACCAAAGAAAAAAAGATTATAAAAAGGAAGCCAGGAGTGGTGGCACAGGTTTGTAATCCCAGTACTTGGGAGGCTACAAGATGATCACAGGCTCAAAGCGAGCATCGGCAATTTAGCGAGGCTCTCTGCAATTTATACTGTTTCCAAATAAGAATTAAAATCGGTCTGGGGATATAACTTGGAGGTAGAATGCCTCTGGATTCAATCCCTAGTACCAAAAAAAGACGAAGAAGAAAGCCTGCTCTTAGAAATTCTATGAACCGTCCACCATGTGTGACATATCTCAGTACTTAAGTCTTAAGTACAAGAAGAAAAAATAAGATTTTTTTTTAAAGATTACATTGCAGATCAAGAAAAGGCTGTTTTGCAAATAAGTAAGGGGCCTGGGCGCCCACACGAGCTTAGGGGAAATCAAGGCTGGAAAAGTTTGTCTTGTATGTGTGTGGTGCTGAGAATTGAACCCTGGGACACTCTACCTCCAAGCTTGACTTTTTATTCGGAAACAGGGTGTCGCTAGCTTGTCTGAGAGTCTCACTACGCTGCTGAGGCTGGTCTTGAACCTACGATCCTCCAGTCTCAGCCTCTCAAGCACTGGGATTACAGGCTTGCTCTGGGCCATCCCGGACCCTGCAGGCGGGGAGGCACCTGCTCCGCCTGCACGGGCGCCGGAGGACTGGAGGTTGTGACACCGACCTGAGGAGTTCAGATCGTGGGAGCGGCTCTCCGCCTCGGAGCTCTGCTCGCTGCCCATGCTGCCAGCAGCGGAAGAAGAGCCGGCCTTGCGATGAGCGATCGGCGGGGCCCTGGAGGGATCGGAGCCCTACTGGGGGAGCAGATCCACGCCGCTCGCCGTCCTTCCTTCCCAGCGCCCTAAAACGGGAGGCGTGGACCAGGGCTCCCCCGTCGGCTACCGGCCAGCGGCGCCGCGGACACTCACTGGCTCCACGCCTAAGCGCCGGGCTCCTTCCGGGACGCGGATTGGCGGCGCGGCGTCAGTTCCGGGTTAGGAGGCCCCGCCCCCAGCCCGTGGGCGGGGCCGGGACGCCGAGCTGGAGCCGGGAGCCACGCCCCCTTAAAGGGCACCGCCCACAGGTTAAGCCCTGCAGTAGTCACGTATCAGACCCACCTGACAAAATTGGTATTTTTAACTTTTTTTTTTTTTGTAAGAAGACATATTTTTTAATTGGTGCATTGTAATCATTCACCTTTGTTAAGTATAAGCTGGTAGAAGCATACATGCACACATCTCTCATTTAACCCTTCCCCAATTCCTGCCCCTCTCCCTCCTTCTCAAGTTCAATTTAGTGATTGACTTTGATATGTTTGTGAAAGTACATCATGTGCATTAGGGTGCCCCCTCCCCCCACCCATCACCTTCAGTTAAGTCACCTTTTTTGCTCATCTAAGGTTTCTCCTTCATCTAGAGTCCCTCTTATGACCCACTTTCTCCCTAACTTCTGCATATTAGGGAGAGCATACCAGTTTTTACTTTTTGTGACTGACTAATCTCACTTAACTTAATGTTTTCCAGTTGCATCCATTTCCCTGCAAATGACATGATTTTCTTCTTCTTTATGGCTGAGTAAAATTCCATTGTGTACATATCCCATAGTTTTGTAATCCATTCATCTGTCGATGGACATCTTGGCTGGTTCCATAGTTTGGCAATTGTGAATTGTGCAGCTATAAACATAGATACACATGCATCGATCTGATAATTTGGTTTCCGTTCTTTTGGGTAGATACCCAGAAGTGGTATTGCTGGATCATATGGTAGGTTCATTCCCATTCGTCTAAGGATCCTCCATACTGTTTTCCAAAGTGGTTGCACTAATCTGCAATCCCACCAACAATGTATTAAGGTTCCTACTTCTCCACACCCTTGCCAGCATTTGTTGTTGTTTAAGTTCTTGATGATTGCCATTCTGATTGGAATTAGGTGAAATCTCAGGGTAGTTTTGATTTGCATCTCTCTGATTGCTAATGATGTTGAACATTTTCTCATACACTAATTGACCATCTGTATTTCTTTTGTGAAGTGTCTATTTAGATCATCTTCCCATTTTTGGGGGGGTTGTTTGTTTTCTTTTTTTTTTTTTGCGGTACTAGGGATTGAACTCAGGGGCATTCTACCTCTGAGCTAGACCCCAGCCCTATTTTTTATTCTTTATTTTGAAACCGAGTCTCACTAAGTTGCGGAGTGCCTCACTAGGTAGCTGAGGCTGGCCGAGAACCTGGATCCTCAGGTCTCAGCCTCCCGAATGCTGGGATTACAAGCGTGCGCCACCACGCCTGGCTGTTTGTTTTCTTAGCTGTGCGTTTCTCTAGTTCTCTGTATATTCTAGATATTAGTCCTCTATCAGAAAAGCAGCTGGCAAAAATCTTCTCCCACTCTGTGGGCTCTCTGTTGAGGTTCTTGATAGTTTCCTTTGCTGCACAGAAGCTCTTCAGTTTAATGCAATCCCATGTATTGATCTTCCTTTGAGTGTCTTGTGCCTTTGGGGTCTCGTTGAGAAAGTTTTTACCTGTGCCTATGTATTGAAGTGTTGGGCCTATGCCCTCTTCAAGTAGCTGCAAGGCTCTAGTCTGACTTCCAGGTCTTTGATCCATCTTGAATTATCTCTTGTGCAGGGTGAGAAAGTGGAGTTTATTTCCATTTTTCTGCATATGGTTAACCAGTTTTGCAGTTTGTTTCTGAACCTTCTATTCTGCTCCATTGGTCTATGTATCTGTTTTTGTGCCAATACCATGCTGTTTTTATTACTGTGGCTTTGTCGCCACAGATGAAGGAAGAGAGTGCTGTATAGACTTGGAATTAGAATCCACAGCTATCTGGATGCAAAGCTCCTTTATAAATTCTGCTTCATTTATCATATTTATTTGTGGTACTAGGAATTGAGCCCAGGGACATTCTAATTCTGAGCTACACTCCCCAGCCCTTTTTTCTTTTTTAATTTTAAAACAGGGTCTTGCAAGGTTGCTGAGGCTGTCCTGTGATCCTCTTGTCTCAGCTTCCCAATTACTGGGATTACAGGCCTGGTGGGATTAAACCCAGGGGCATTCTACCTCTGAGCTACACCCCCAGCGTTTATTATTTTATTTTATCATACTGGGGATTGAACTCAGGGACATTGTACTTCCTAAATACACGCCACCCGCCCCCCCCCCAGTCATTTTGGTTTATTTTATTTATTTTGTGGTACTAAGGATTGAGCCCAGGGGCATTCCACCCCTGAGCTACACTCCTAGCTCTTTTGATTTGTGTTTTTTTGTTTTGAAACAGGATCTCACTAAGTTGCTGAGGGCCTCTCTATATGGCTGAGGTTGGCCTCGAACCCGCGAACCTGCTGCTTCACGTAACTAGAGAAAAGACGCAGGAAAAAGACTAGGGAAACATTTCTCTGGGGGCCTTGACAGTCCTTGACAGGTTCCTGAGAAACCAGCAAAAGGTACAGAAGGAGGGTCAGTAATACACAAAGGAATCTGCCAGCGTCTGCAGACGAAGGTGTGGACTAGCGCTGCCTAGAGGAGCTGGGCACCTCTAGGCTTCTCAGAATGTGGCAATTTGGCTTTTTGTGGTACTGGGGATTGAACCCAAGGGCATTCTACGTCTGAGCTACACCCCCAGTCCTAGTTTTTAGTCTTTATTTTGAAACAGGGTCTCACTAAGTTGTGGAGAGCCTCACTAAGTAGCTGAGGCTGGCCACAAACCTGTGATCCTCCTGTCTCAGCCTCCCAAGTACTGGGATTACAAGTGTGCCCCACCATGCCCAACTAGGACGTAGCAATTTATTTTATACTGTTGGCCTCAAGAAATCACAAGCAGATATCTTGAGGTTTTATATGTCTACGTATCATCTCAGAAGAAATGTCAAATGGAGTAAGTGATTTTTAAAGCTCACACCACTCTATCACCGGCGTTTCTCCTGCTTTACTGCATTGAGGCCCGTGGATATGTGGTTTCCTAGTGATCACCTGGTGTACATGTTAGAACTGCTTAAGAGTGTCTCTTTTGGAACTTGGAGCCCTTTCCTCGACTCACCTTTACAGTACAGGGAGGAAAAACACAAATGAATGTAGTAAATTTGTTGCAGGAGACTCAGTTTTCCCCTCCTCGGTCCCCCTGGTTCCCAAAACAGGATTTCCGGAGGCCGAAATCAGAGACAGGTTTCTTTACTTACCGGTAAATGGCTCAGTTGACAAACTCAGAGATCTGAGCCTCCAACAAAGGGCTCACAGTGATGTAGGATAGAAGAAATAAGTAGGTAGAACGGAGAAAAATGGGAAGGAAAAGTAAAAATATCACTAATATAAAAAACCTGGGACTGAAGCGCTTCAGCCTCTACTCCACCCCTTGGAAGTTTCTTTGGAGGTCCCATACCCTAATCCCCTGAAGCCCTGCCCCCACCTGAGATTCAGGGCCAAGCTCAGATCCATCTTGAAACCTGAGGAAGAGGAGGATCCAACCTGAAACGCCCACCTATCGCCCACCTATACCTGAAGAAGGAGGAGGTCCAGACTGCTTCTGTGCCCACCCCTCTTAAGAGTTTATAAAAAGAAAGCCCCTTCCTCGTGCTCTCTCTCTTGCCCTCTTGCTCGCGTGGCCAGGAAGATGTCCACTCACCTGTTTCCCCGAGTCCCTTACTTTCCTGAATAAATACCTGCCTTTTGTTCCCAACTGGCATGTGTTAAAATTCTTTTTATCACGGAGGCCAAGGACCCACAAGTAGGATCATGTTATCCCATGACAACATGATTCTTATACCCTGGGTCTCCCACTTTGGAGGGGGGAGGGGTAACCTGTAGATTTATTATACCTCGCCTTGTTATATCAGGAAAACCACTGCACTGGAAAACTATTCCGGAGTCTCCTTTTCTTTGGTCACTTTGAAAGCAAACTTGCGCTAGGATTGTAGCTGGAGAGAGGGTTATCTCCCCAGTACAAGGAGTATTCACACAATGGGCCTTTGTTCACACCATATGTACCTCCTGGAGCGATTGGTTAAAATTGGGGCGTAGCTGCTGGCTGCAGGAGCCTAGAATAATAATCCCCCAACGTATCACACTTCAGGCTCCAAAGCTCTCACACACCAATCGAAGAGAAGAGACTGTCAAAGGCTGGACCACTTGGCCAACTGTGGCCGGGATTTTTTTTTTTTCTTCTTTTTTGTGATACTGGGGATAGAACCCAGGGGACTTCTACCTCCAAGCTACATCTGCAGCCCTATTTTTTATTTGGAAACAGGGTCTTGCTAAGTTGCAGAGGGCCTCACTAAATTGCTGAGGCTGGTTTTGAACCTGCCATCCTCCTGTCTTAGCCTCCCAAGTACTGGAATTACAAGCATGCACCACCACACCTGGCAATGTGTCAGTCATTTAGAAATGATTCATTTGTCTGGATGTAATAAAAGTGGGACCAAAGGAATCATGATTTAGAAAAGCACCTCTGCAACCTCTGACTATTTCCCCCTCATTCTGCAACAAATTCATTTTAGTTAAATCTGTACTGAGCGCCTATTACATACCAAGTATCAGGGCAGAGTGCTAAGTGTCAGGAATACAATTTTAACAACAATAACACAAACTTTCCTTTTCTTTATTTTCCATACCTATGAACAATAAATCCTGCGGCAAGCCAGACTTGCCTTGAATGGGATATTTAAGAATTGCCAGCCGGGCGTGGTGGCACACGCTTGTAATCCCAGCATTTGGGAGGCTGAGACCGGAGGATCTGGGTTCGAGGCCAGCCTCGGCTACCTAGTGAGGCCCTCTTTCAAAATAAAGAATAAAAAATAGGGCTGGGGGTGTAGCTCGGAGGTAGAATGCCCCTGAGTTCAATCCCCAGTACCGCAAAAAAGAAAAAGAAGAATTGCCCACTCAAACCAGGGCATGGTGGCGCATGCCTGTAATCCCAGTATTTAGGAGGCTGAGGTAGAAGGATTGCAGGAGAGGCCAGCCTCTACAATTTAGAGGACCCTGTTTCAAAATAAAAAAACAAAAGCCGGGCATGGTGGTGAACGCTTGTAAATCCCAAGACTGAGACAGAAGGATCGCAGGTTTGAGGCCAGACTCAACTACTTAGTCCCTCTGCAACTTAGTGAGAGCTTGTTTCAAAATAAGGAATAAAAAATAGGGCTGGGGGTGTAACTCAGAGGTAGAATGTCCCTGGGTTTAATCTCTTGCACAGCAAAAATAAATAAAATAAAATAAAAAAGGACTAGAGTGTAGCTTGGAGGTAGAATGCCCGAGCTCAATCTCCAATTAAAAAAAAAAAAAATGCCAACTCTTAATTGAGGACTCTCCTCCGTTCACCAATTATGGAAACGTGAGTCTCATAACTCTGCCCCAAATAGGTTGCACCGTACACGTTTGAGCCTCGGGAACCGGTTCCAGTGGTTGCCTCTGGAGCTGGGGACTAGAAGACTGGGGCTCAGGGGTGAGGTGGGGGGCCGCTCTGTCAGTCTGAAGCTCCCCCGCGTGTGCATTAGCGAGGAGGCCCGGCTGCCGCAGGCTCGGGCCGCGGGGACACGGCTGTCGCCCGGGGCGCTGCTGGATGTGGCGGGGAAGCAGCTCCGGGTTGCAGGGCAGGGACGTGCCCTTCCCCCCGCGGCAAAGTTTCGGTCGCTGCAACGGAAGCAGGAACTTGGTAACCACAGAAGCGGCCAGGCGGGTGGGGAGCTGCGGAGTGTCCCCTGCGGTCCTGGCCCGGACCCCCGCGCCGACCCGCCGGTCCTGCTGCCTGCGCGACCCAGCTGTCCTTGCACCCGCGAGGCCTCGGGGGACCCCCGGGCTCCTCTCACCAGCAGGTAAAGGCATCTCGGTCCTCCCCTCGACTTGCCCCCAGCAGCATCTCAGCGTCTCCCTGGGGCCGGGGCCGCCTCTCCCAGCATCCGAGGACCAGGCGGGGCCAAGGGCGGCCAGGATCTCTGGGTCACCGCAGTATCCCAGAGGGGAAGCGCCTGCCAGGGCGCACCGAACTGCCGCGGTCCTGGGGGCGGGGGGTGAGGGGGGTGGGGGGGGGAGAATTCAGAGAGCAGCCTGCAAGTCCTCAAAGGAAGGGAAAATTCCTTTTTTTTTTTTGGTATGGTTTGTCTTCCTTTTTCCTTATTGAACCTGTTAATCGTCTAATACTCTGTAGGGCGTAGGGAAGGGCGTGCAATTACAAGCATCTGGATAAATTAGAGCCTGCTGCGAGCAAAATGAATCCTCATATTTGTACTGGGGATTGAACTCAGGGGCATTCTACCTCCGAGCTATATCCCCAGCCCTATTTTTTATTCTTTATTTTGAAACCGGGTCTCACTAAGTTGCGGAGGGCCTCACTAGGTAGCTGAGGCTGGCGGCGAACCTGGATCCTCCGGTCTCAGCCTCCCGAATGCTGGGATTACAAGCGTGCGCCACCACACCCGGCTATGTCCGGGTCATTTTAGTGATTCCAGTAGGCGCCGGTATTTCCTCTCTGGCCTGCTCACCTGTATCCTTAACCCCTGGCCTTTCAGCAGGAGGCAGCCCACATCAGACTTTTGCTGCCGAACTAACAAAGTAGAAGACTTAATTAGCTGGGGTTACTGTAGCTCGGTGGCCCAGTGGTCAAGGGCTTGCCAGCCCAAAGCCTCGGTTCTAATCCCAGCATGGCAAAACGACAATGAATTAAAGGAGAGGGAGAGAGGGAGAGAGAGAGAGAGAGAGAGAGAGAGAAGAGGCAGAAAGCTTAGCCTCATATTGTTCAGTCTTTAATGAGATAAACACTTTAGAAGCTCCAGCTGTCTGGGATATAAAGACGCTGCCTGCTGGGCATGGTGGTGCACACCTGTAATCCCAGTACTTGAAGGCTGAGTCAGGAGGCTTGAAGGTTTGAGGACAGCCTCAGCGAGTAGTCATCCTCTCATCAACCTAGTGAGACGCTGTCTCAAAATAAAAATAAAAGAGGGCTCTGAGTGTAGTACAGAGGTAGAATGTCCCTGGGTTCAATCCTCAGTATCACAGTAAATAAATAAATAAATAAATAAATATACTGCCTGAACTGGGCGTGGTGGCGCACGCTTGTAATCCCAGCATCCGGGAGGCTGAGACCAGAGGATCTGAGTTCTCGGCCAGCCTCAGCTACCTAGTGAGGCACTCCGCAACTTAGTGAGACCCGGTTTCAAAATAAAGAATAAAAAATAGGGCCGGGGGTGTAGCTCGGAGGTACAATGCCCCTGAGTTCAATCCCCAGTACCGCAAATAAAAAACAAACAAACAAACAAAAAACCTGCTGGGCATGGTGGTTTGTGCCTGTAATCCCAGTACTTGGCTGAGACAGGAGGCTCTCACTGGACCTAGGACAGCCTCAGCAACTTAGCAAGACCCTGTTTCAAAATAAAAGACCCTATTGACAAATTTTAAAAAGGAAAGAAAGAAAATAGGGCTAGGGGTGTAGCTCGAAAGTAGAATGCCCCTGAGTTGAATCCGTAGTATAGAAAGGGGAGAGAGAGAGAGGAGGGGGATGGGAGGGGAACGAGAAGAAAGGGAAGGAGGGAAGAAGGAAGAAAGAGAGAGAGAGAGAGAGAGGAAGAAGAAGAAGCAGCAGCAGCAGCTGGGTGTGGTGGTACATGCATGTCTGTAACTCCAGTACTTGGGAGGCTGAGACGGGAGGCTCACAAGTTGGAGGCCAGCTTTAGCAATTTAGTGAAGTTCTTAACAATTTAGCAAAGCCAGCCTCAGCCTGTTAACAACTTAGTGAGACTCTATTGACAAATTAAAAAGAAAATAGGGCTAGGGGTGTAGCTCAGAGGTAGAATGCCCCTGTGTTGAATCTGCCATACAGAAAGAGAGAGAAAGAAAAAGCTGGGTGTGGTGGTACATGCATGCCTGTAACCCCAGTACTTGGGAGGCTGAAACGGGAAGATCACAGGCTTGAAGACAGCCTCCACAACATAGCAAAACTCTTAGGAACCTAGCAAGACTCTGTTTCAAAAATTAAAAGGATCTGGGCATAGTGGCGCACGCTTGTAATCCCTGTACTTGGGAGGCTGAGATCGGGAGATCCGGGTTCAAGGCCAGCTTCAGCTACTTAGTGAGGCTCTCCGCAACTTAGTGAGACCCTGTTTCAAGATAAAGAATAAAAAAATAGGACTGGGGGGTGTAGCTCAGAGATAGAATGTCCCTGAATTCAATCCCAGTACTGCAAAAAAAAAAAAAAAAAAATTAAAAGGGCTTGGGGTGTAGCTGGGAGGTAGAACTCCCCTGGGTTCAATCCCTAGCACCAATAAACAGATAAATAATAAGTGTCTGCACAACTCCTGGTCCAGCTCTGTGTCTCGCTCAGGTTTCTCCGCGAGCACTTGAGGGGAGCCCACGTAAGAAACCCATTCCAGGAAAGGTGTTTTCACTTGTTCCCTATGGTTGGGACAGAGGCTTGCAAACAGGGCTGCATTAAGCCATCTGTGCCAAGACTCTTCCGCTGAGGACTCCTTGATACTCAAGGAGTCCATGGATAAGATGCAGGGAGTCTGCTGGGTGAGGTGGTGCACACCTGTAATCCCAGTATTGGGGAGGCTGAGACAGGAGGATCTCAAATTGGAGGCCAGCATTCAATAACTTAGTTAGACACTGTTTCAAATAAAATAAAAATAAAAATAAAACGCTTGGGGTGTAGCTCAGAATAAAGAGCCACTGGGTTCAATCTCCAGTACCATGAGAGAGAGAGAGGAGTTAATTCAGGAAGTCTGTGAACTTAGCTGGAAAAAATGTATTGTTTCACCAACTGCTAAGTGAAAGGTATTATTTCCATTGAGAGGAATGTCAACAAAGCCACAGCAGTATTAGCAGTAACTGTGATTTGCCACCAGTGGAAATTATAGGTATTTTCAAACGTGATACACATTGCACATATCTCAGAATATTACCTAGTCTCAAAACCTCTTCAAAACCATGGCAGTGATTAGATGAACTGCTTGTTATTTAATAAGCTAATAAAGAATGTGTATCACACAACTGTTTTTAGTTTTACTGTAACAGAAAACAGGAATAATAAGATCTGTCTCAGCCGGGCGTGGTGGCGCACGCTTGTAATCCCAGCATTGGGAGGCTGAGACCGGAGGATCCGGGTTCGAGGCCAGCCTCAGCTACCTAGTGAGGCCCTCTGCAACTCAGTGAGACCCGTTTTCAAAATAAAGAATAAAAATAGGGCTGGGGGTATACTTCGGAGGTAGAATGCCCCTGAGTTAAATCCCCAGTACCGAAAAAAAAAAAAAAAAAAAAAAAAGATCTGTCTCATTAGGATTCTTGTAAAGGATTGAAGGGCATGATACATGCGAAGCACTTAGTGTGGAGCCTGGCATGTGAGAAGTAATAAATGTCGCTACTTTACTGAACGCAGAATTGGAGGTAGCAGCAAGGGAGGCATTAGACTTGTATTCTCTTGTGAGACTGGTTTTGTGTTTTTAAGCTTTTTCGAGTTGTTACCGACTGAAATTGACAGTTCAAACAGGGCTTGGTGTGCGTGCTTTCCCAGTTCTCTGGGTTTGGACAGTTGTACAATGTCGCATCTGCACCGTGGCGGTATCGTACAGAATAGTCGCGGTCTAAACACCCCCGCCCCCTGTCCATCCCTCTCCCGCTACTAGAAAGAACTCACCTTTTTCCTGTCTCTGCAGCATGACTTCCAGAATATCACATCGTTGGAATCCTACTGTCGGACTGGCTTCTTTCACTTAGCAAGATGCAGTTAACGTTCCTTCCTACCTTTCTGTGGCTTGATAATTCATTTCTTTTTATTGTCAAATAATATTCTGCAGCATAGTTGGATCTTGTGTTGCTTATCCATTCACCTACCGACGGAATATTTTATTTATTGTGTGTGTGTGGCGGTGAGGGGGTGGGTACTGGGGATTGAACCCAGAGGCATTCTACCTTAGAACTACACCCCCAGCCCGATTTTATTCCTTATTTGGAAACAAGGTCTCACTAGGTTGATGAGAGGCTCACTACTTGCTGAGGCTGTCCTCCAACCTGCGATCCTCCTGTCTTGGCCTCCCAAGTACTGGGATCACAGGCGTGCGTCACCATGCCCGGCTGAGGGAGCATTTTATTTATTTATTTATTTATTTATTTATTTATTTATTTATTTATTTATTTATTTATTTATTTATTTATTTATTTTGTGGTACTGGGGATGGAACCCAGGGACATTTTATCTCTGAGCTACACCCCCAGTCCTATTTTATTTTTTATTCTTTATTTTGAAACAGGGTCTCACTAAGTTGCAGAGGGCCTCACTAAGTAGCTGAGGCTGGCCACAAACCCAGATCCTCCTGTCTCAGCCTCCAAGTACTGGGATTACAAGCATGCGCCACCACGCCCGGCTGAGAGAACATTTTATTTTTTTTTTTATTTTTTTATTTTTTGCGGTACTAGGGATTGAATTCAGTGGCATTCTACCTCCGAGCTACATCCCCAGCCCTATTTTTTATTCTTTATTTTGAAACCGAGTCTCACTAAGTTGCGGAGTGCCTCACTAGGTAGCTGAGGCTGGCCACGAACCCGGATCCTCCGGTCTCGGCCTCCCGAATGCTGGGATTACAAGCGTGCGCCACCACGCCCGGCTTGAGAGAACATTTTAAATTTCAGTTTAGTCTTGGTCTTCCAACATGGAGGAGGGCTCTCTCTCTCTGTGGCCTCCCTGTACTTCAGGAAGGCAGCGCAGATGACAAAGGTCTGTTCTGTTGGAGGAAAAGGGAAATTCCAGCATCCAAAATTCTGCTTTAGAGTATTATATCCTCCGACAGGTGTCTGCCAACTTTTTATTTTTATTTTATTACTTATTAATTAATTAATTTGTGGTACTGGGGATTGAACCCGGAGCATTCTACTTCCAAAATACACCCCAGCCCTTTTTGTTTGTTTTGTGGTACTGGAGATTGAACCCAGGGGCATTCTACCTCTGAGCTACACCCCCAGTCCTATTTTTTTTTTTTTCTTTTTTTTTTTTGCGGTACTGGAGATTGAACTCAGGGGCATTCTACTCTACCTCCAAGCTATACCCCCAGCCCTATTTTTTATTCTTTTTATTTTGAAACCGGGTCTCACTAAGTTGCAGAGTGCCTCACTAGGTAACTGAGGCTGGCCTCAAACCCAGATACTCCGGTCTCAGCCTCCCAAATGCTGAAATTACAAGCGTGGGCCACCATGCCGGGTTCCCTATTTTTTATTCTTTATTTTGAAACAAAGTCTCACTAAGTTGCAGAGGGCCTCACTAGGTAGCTGAGGCTGGCCCCTAACCAGGATCCTCCAGTCTCAGCCTTCCATGTACTGGGATTACAAGTGTATACCACCACACCCAGCTCCCCAGCGCTATTTTTATTCTTTATTTTGAAACAGGGTCTCACTAAGTTGCTGAGGGTCTCACTAAGTAGCTGAGGCTGGCCTTGAACCTAGGATCCTCCTGTCTCAGCCTCCCAAGTACTGGGATTACAAGCGTGCACCACCACGCCCAGCTCAATTTTTAGTTTTTTGAAACAGGGTCTTGTTAAGTTGTTGAGGCTGGCCTTGAACTTATGATCCTCCTATTTTAGCCTTCTGAGTATTGGGACTACCGGCATGTGCCACCATGCCCGGCTTGCCTGCCAGTTTAACATTTAGTTTTCCTAAAAGAATCAGCTTTACCAATGGAGTTGGCATTGGACGTAGTGTGACTTTTGTGTCTTTAGGGATGTCAGAAAGGACACCTTCCCATAAACTTCCTCTCAACTCAGCCAAAATATTCCCTCTGCTGACTGGCTAATTCCTAGACTTAGGTGATTGGTTATCTGCCTTTAGTTTGATATTTAAGGAGAAACAGCAACAAGAAAGCCTTCCTCCAATGGCTCATTATACAATGAGATAAAAATAGCTTCCTTTTTTTCTTTTTTCTTTTTGCAGGGCTGGTATTAAGGATTAAAAAAGGTATGGCATGTTAATGGCTTAGCACGATGCCTACTACACAGCAGATGATTTTAAAATGCTAATTGTTATTGCAGAGAAACAAAGTGTGCCCAAACCTATTATCACTTTGTCATCAGTAACTAGAAATTTTGTGTCCTCTCTCCTCCTCCTTAGGAGAGGCAAGAAGAAGGAAGATTCTAGAGCTTGGAGGCAGACCTACTGCTTCTGTCTCTTCATAGACACGTAGATTGGATTGCATATGAGTTTGTGCTTATTAGTTTTTTGCCAAGTGTTTAATGAAAATTTTTCCCAAATCTACTAAAGGTGAAAAATAGTCATTTATTTATTTATTTATTTATTTATTTATTTATTTATTTATTTATTTATTTATTTTGCGGTACTGGGGATTGAACCCAGAGGCATTTTACCTTTGAGTTACACCCCTAGCCCAATTTTCTATTCTTTATTTTGTAACAGGGCCTCACTAAGTTTCGGAGGGCCTCACTGAGTAGCCGAGTCTGGCCACAAACCTAGATCCTCCGGTCTCAGTCTCCCAAGTACTGGGATTACAAGCGTGTGCCACCACACCTGGCATAAATACTCACTTATTTTGTCTAAGTTATAGGTGGTTCATTATTTTTTTGTTTTGTTTTGTTTTTGTTTTTTTCAGAACTGGGGATTGAAGTCAGGGGCATTCTACCTGCAAGCTACACCCCCAGTCCTATTTTTTTTTTTTTTTTTTTTTTTTTTTTTTTTTTTTTTTTT
>PVLC010014297.1:0-39626 GCA_004027655.1 Graphiurus murinus
TTTTTGTGTGTGTGTGTGTGTGTGTGTGTGTGTGTGTGTGTGTATGTGTGTGTGTGTATGGTCCTGGGGATTGAGTCCAGTGGTGTTCTACCTCAGAGCTACAAATTTTATTTTTTAAAAATTGAAACTGGGCATTCCTGGGTTGCTGAAAGTCTTGCTAAGTTGCTGAGACTGGTCTTGAACCCGTGATCCTCCTATCTTAGCCTCCCGAGCAATGGGATTACAGGTATGTAACACTATGCCCGGCTGTGGTTTGGCTCCTTGATAAAATCCTTGGGGAGATGTCTGCCACTGGGGGTTCTCTTTAATGTGTGATAATGAGCTCCCTCTGTCCTTACCTTGCACCCCAGCATCCAATTCTGGGGCAACAGTAAAGGTGCCAACTGGCATCCTGTTTCATGTTTAGAGGGAGGGTTTGTTTATGCTTGGAACAATTTCAGATTGTCACAAGGGGACGCATTCTCTTCTCTTCTCTCCTGTCCCCAAGTCACCTTTCCTAACTCAAAGAGCTCAAGTGGCTCCCATACCTCTACTTATTAGCTTCATGTGGGAAAGCCCCAGGCCTCTTTCACCAGCCTGAGCTCACTGTGGCTCTGTCTCCACTTGGGTCACCCCATCAAATTTCAAATTTCAATCTGCTCGTATCTAACCTCATCATTTCACCCTCGTTTCTTTCTTCTACAACCCAAGTCAATGTTTTCTCTACAGTAAGAACTCGCCCCACGAGCGCTAATTGAGCCACTGCTGTACACCAAATCCTGTGATAGGTGCCGGGGATCCAAGGACAACCAACAATGGTTGCTCTCCTCAAGGAGCTCTTGGCCTGGTGGGAGCCATGGACCCAAGGATAGACTGGGCCAAGCGCAGGGGCTAGACATTTAGCCTTTCCAGTGTGAAGTGGTAAGAACTGGGCCAAGCACAGGGGCTAAACATTTAGCCTTTCCTGAAGGCCTGAGCTCTTGAGTCATAATAATTAGCAAGGAAAGAAATGTAGGAAGGAGCCAAGCATGGTGGTGTAGGCCTGTAATCCCAGTACTTGGGAGGCTGAGACAGGAGGATCACAGGTTCGAGGTTAGCCTCAGCAACTTAGCAAGGTTTTCAGCAAATTAGTGAGACCCTGATTCAAAAATAAAAAAATAAATTAGAGCTGGGAATGTAGTTTGGAGATAGAATGCCCCCAGGTTCAGTCCCCAGTACCAGGAAAAAAAGAATAAAAGATATGTAGGAAGGGCATCTGGGGAAAGGGAATGACTAAGAACAAAGGATAGCATGCAACGTGCTGAGGACTGAGCAGTGCCGTGTTCCTGGGGGCTAACGTGCAGGGTAGGGAGTGGTAAGTGGCAAGCTGCTTTCCTGTCCCTGTCCCTGTCTCTGTCCTGCACTGCTCTCCTCCTGGTCCTCTACGTACAAACTGTGTCTGACTTCTCTTCAGTGAATCTTCATTGCTGCCACTATCCTACCCTAGGGTGGTTGTCTTACTCCTTTATGTGGAGTCATTAGTGAGTGAGTACCAAGCTCTCTCTCCCTGGGGAAACAGTTGAGGCTGGGAAGATAGCTAGGGCAGGCTGCTACCTCAAGGCCAGCTCCTGTGCCCTGAACCTGAGTCTTCTTCTTCTTGAATTTTTTTTTTTTTTGTGATACTGGAGAAGGAACACAGGGGCATTCTACCTCTGGGCTATACTTCCAGCCCTTTTTTTTTAAATTTTAATTTTAATTTTTTTTATTTTTTATTTTTTTGGCGGTACTGGGGATTGAACTCAGGGGCATTCTATCTCCGAGCTATACCCTCAGCCCTATTTTTTATTCTTTATTTTGAAACCGAGTCTCACTAAATCGCGGAGTGCCTCACTAGGTAGCTGAGGCTGGCCGCGAACCCGGATCCTCTGGTCTCAGCCTCCTGAATGCTGGGATTACAAGCATGCGCCACCACGCCCGGCTCCTATTTTTTTTTTTAAATGTACATACTTTTTACTTATTTATTTAATTTTTAAATTGGTGCATTGTAATCATACATCTTTGTTAGGTACAAACTGATAAAGGCATACATACACACATTTCTCACTCCACTCCCTCTCCTCCCTCCTTCTCAAGTTCAGTTTTAGTGATTGACTTTGATGTGTTCCTGAAAGTACATCATGCTCATTAGGGTGTCCCCCTTTCCCCCATTACCTTCCGTTAAGTCAAATTCTTTGCTCACCTAAGGATTCTCCTTCTTCACCTGGAGTCCCTCTTATGTCCCATTTTCTCCCTAGCTTCCACATATTAGGGAGAGCATACAGTTTTTTACTTTTTGTGATTGACTAATCTCACTTAACATAATGTTTTCCAGTTGCATCCATTTCCCTGAAAATAACATGATTTTGTTCTTCTTTATGGCTGAGTAAAATTCCATTGTGTACATATCCCATAGGTTTGTAATCCATTCATCTGTCGATGAACATCTTGGCTGGTTCCATAGTTTGGCAATTGTAAATTGTGCAGCTATAAACATAGATACACATGCATTGGTCTGATAGTTTGGTTTCCATTCTTTTGGGGAGATACCCAGAAGTGGTATTGCTGGATCATATGGTAGGTTCATTCTCATTTGTCTGAGGATCCTCCATATTGTTTTCCAAAGTGGTTGCACTAATTTGCAATCCCACCAGCAATGTATTAGGGTTCTTACTTCTCCACACCCTCGCCAGTTTTGTTGTTTGTGTTCTTGATGATTGCCATTCTAA
Organism: Graphiurus murinus; assembly: GCA_004027655.1. NCBI lineage: Eukaryota > Metazoa > Chordata > Mammalia > Rodentia > Gliridae > Graphiurus > Graphiurus murinus. The sequence goes on from PVLC010014297.1 coordinate 2,724, forward strand.
TTGGGGTTAGGTGAAATCTCAAGGTAGTTTTGATTTGCATCTCTCTGATTGCTAATGATGTTGAACATTTCCTCATACATTTATTGGCCATTTGTATTTCTTCTTTTGGGAAGTGTCTATTTAGATCCTTTGCCCATTCTTTGATTGGGTTATTCGTTTTCTTAGCTGTGAGTTTCTTCAGTTCTCTGTATATCCTAGATATTAGTCCTCTATCAGAAGAGTAGCTAGCAAAAATTTTCTCCCACTCTGTGGGCTCTCTGTTGAGGTTCTTGATAGTTTCCTTTGCTGCACAGAAGCTCTTCAGTTTAATGCAATCCCATGTGTTGATCTTCCTTTGAGCTGCTTGTGCTTTTGGGATCTTGTTGAGAAAGTTTTTACCTGTGCCTATGTGTTGAAGTGTTTGGCCTATGCCCTCTTCCAGTAGCTGCAAGGTCTCTGGCCTGACTTCCAGGTCTTTGAGCCACCTTGAGTTGACTCTTGTGCAGAGTGAGAAAGTGGGGTTTATTTCCATTTTCCTGCATATGGTTAATCAGTTTTGTCAACACCATTTGTTAAAGAGGCTATCTTTTTTCCAGTGTATATTTTTGGCTCCTTTGTCAAAAAGCAATTGACTGTAAGCACATGGGTCTGTTTCTGAATCTTCTATTCTGCTCCATTGGTCTATGTGTCTGTTTTTGTGCCAATACCATGCTGTTTTTTTTTTTTTTTATTACTGTGGCTTTGTAGTAGAGTTTGAAGTCAGGTATTGTGATACCTACTGCATGGTTCTTGTTGCTAAGAACTATTTTGGCTATCCTGGGCTTTTTGTTGTTCCAAATGAATTTAAGGACAGATTTTTATATGTCTGTGAGGAGTGACGTTGGTAATTTCATGGGTATTGCATTGAATCTGTAGATCACTTTTGGGAGGATGGCCATTTTGATGATATTTATTCTGCCTATCCAAGAGCATGGAAGATCTTTCTTTATTCTAAGGTCTTCATCGATTTCTTTTTTCAACTTTTTATAGTTTTCCTTATAGAGGTATTTTACCTCTTTGGTTAGGTTTATCCCTAAGTATTTTATTTTTGGGGGGTGCTATTGTGAGTGGAATTGTTTTCTGGATTTCTTTTTCAGTGGATTTATGGTTGGCATACAGGAAAGCTTCTGATTTTTGAAGATTGATTTTGTATCCAGACACTTTGCTGAATTTGTTGATCAGTTCTATAAGTTTTTTGGCTGACTTTGTTGGGTCTTCTAAGTATAGTATCATGTCATCTGCAAAAAGGGATGGTTTTAGTTCTTCTTTCCCTATTTTTACCCCTTTGATTTCCTTCTCTTGCCTTATTGCTCTGGCTAGAGTCTCAAGTACTATATTGAACAGAAGAGGTGATAATGAGTATCCTTGTCTTGTTCCTGTTTTTAGTGGGAACTCCTGTTGCAGTTTCTCCATTTAATATGATATTGGCTGTATATTGCCTCTATGATTTTGAGGTATGCTCCTTCTATTCCGATTCTCTGCAGTGCTTTTAGCATGAATGGGTGTTGATTCTTGTCAAATGTTTTTTCAGCATCAATTGGGATGATCCTGTGGTTTTTGTCTTTGATTTTGTTTATGTGGTGAATTACATGAATTGTTTTTGTATGTTGAACCAGCCTTGCATCCCTGGGATGAACCCGACTTGGTCATGGTGTATAATTTTCTTGATGTGGTTTTGAATGCACATTGGTAGTATTTTGTTTAGCAGTTTTGTATCTAAGTTCATCAATGATATAGGCCTATCGTTTTCTTTTCTTGGCTGTCTTTATTTGGCTTTGGTATTAATGTGATGTTGGCTTCATAGAATGTGTTTGGGAGGGTCCCATTTTTTTCCTATTTCTCTGAATTTATAGGTTTCTTATTTTTATTTTCTCTCTGTGAATGGTATCTTGTACTGAGTTGCAATTACTCTGGGACTTCTGCCCACTCTATTGGTGTCTTTGGTGGGTTTCAGGTGTTAACTTGTATGGTCCAGCAAAAACTAACAAAGCAACCAATCTTCCAAACAAACATAGATAAATCAAAGCAATGCAAAAGGAAAACAGAGTAAAAACAAAACAGAAAGCCCCCAAACCAAGAAACAAAATAAAAAACCCCTGCAATTTGTAAGAACAGACCTGATTTGTCCTCTGCAGACCTGTTGGGTAGATCCCTGCTGCTGTGGGTGGCTGGCAAAATTGAGGCTGCCACTGCCACACATTGGCTCCCTTGTTCTCCCTGGTCTGCTTTCTGAATTCTGATCAGCTGCTTTTGTTACTTTGTTCACTTTTCTGCTGTTTTGCTTTTCTTTCCTTCCATCAAGAAGCTGTTTTTGCTGCTGTTTTGATTCAAGCTCTGCAGTGCAGTTGATCCCTGCTCTGGCTCTGGAGAGAGTAGTGAGCTGAGGTGGCCCAGACGGGCTTAAGCTGGTTGTACCACGCATTCAGGTCACTGTCGAAGGTACCGAGATATGCCGCCTGGTTAAGATGTGGAGTTCTGGAGTCACTTACTCTACCTCTGGTCTCTGGAAATGCAGAAGGTCGTTAGATATTTGGTTTTAGTAGACCCCACACTAGAGGCTGGCTCAATGGCGGCCACCACTCTGTGGCGTGGCACCGCGCAGATGGGCTCCTTTTCTCTCCCAATAGACTTTCTGGATTCTGTTTAGCTGTACTTCAGTTTTCATAGCTTTGTTCACTTTTTTGTTGCTTTTTTCTTTTGTCAAGAAGCTGCTTTTATGGCAGATTTGAATTGAGCTCACAGCACCTGAAGAGAAGTGTTTCACTCTGACACCATCTTCCCGGCTCCAGCCCTATTTTATTTTGGAACAGGTTTTCACTTTAGTTGAGGGTCTCACTAAATTGCTGAGGCTGGCCTCAAACCTGCGATCATCCTGTCTCATCCCAAGTACTGGGTTTACAGGTGTGCATCACCATACTTGACTTTTGGGTTGAATTCTGAATCTCCTTAATCCTTGACTTCTCATTGCTTTCTTGATCCCTGAGTTTGCTCCAGAATCTGAGTTTGCTCCCAAATTTCATCTGATCCCTTGAATAGGCAGCCCAAGTGGATCCATCTCTGATGGCATTTGACATTTTGCACATGGTAGGACACACCCTCAGGAGAAAGGGCCTCAAGGTATCCCTATAGGTTCCCTGGCTTCCACCTAACTGTCCAGGAGGATTGGGACCTTTTAGGTGAGGTCAGCTTGGTGTGTGTGTGTGTGTGTGTGTGTGTGTGTGTGTGTGTGTGTGTGTAAGAGACCTCAGTGTCCCAGCTGAGAATCCATTCCTGGGGCTCAGAGGAATCTGTGCATGCCTGCCCACTGCCCCTGGCTCCTGACCTTCTGTGTATGCATTCTCCACAATGGGTGTGTTAGATCCCCGTTTGATAGAAGTCCTTATTCTAAGCATGTGCCTAGGTCCTGGACTCTCCCAGGCAACTGATGGGTTCTCACAGAATGCATTTTCATGATAACAAGAGCCAGACAATTCTGGAGCTGAACAAGCTACAGGGAAACCATTCATTTGTTTCTTCATTCTTCCAATCTGCACCAGAGCCTGCACTGGGAATTTGGGGCTAGCAGAATGGATAAGATATGGCTCCTGTTCTTGAGGGGCCTGTGGTCTAGAGGAAGCTTAGAGCAGGTTCTGCAATGTGCACATTTAGTGGCATTGGGCATAACAGCCAGCCACCTACAGGGTGAGGAGGGCTACTGTTTGTTAAGCCTTGCTTTGTGCCCACTTTGGGGCTAAACTTGTCTTCTGAATTATTTTACTTCATTCTCACCACTTCCTGGTGAGCTCAGTACTATTCCAGCAGAGGAAGCATGCTCAGGGAGGGCAAGCAAAGTGCTCATGATGGCACAGCATAGAGCAATAGGGACAGGCTCTATCTGGAGATCTCCCACTTCCTAGGTGCCTAGAGACTCTGTGTGGGTGAGGCTGTCCTACAAACATAATTAGAGTACATCAGACTTTGGGGTGTGGTTCGTGTTGTGTGAGACAGGTTTGGGGCACCTCCAGGAGGGGAAGGCTCTGGACTCTGCACAGGAGAGTGGTCCTGGTGTTGGCAGAAGTGGGTTTTTTTTTTTTTTTTGCGGTACTGGGGATTGAACTCAGGGGCATTCTTCCTCCAAGCTATACCCCCAGCCCTATTTTTTATTCTTTATTTTGAAACCGAGTCTCACTAACTTGCGGAGTGCCTCACTAGGTAGCTGAGGCTGGCCACGAACCTGGATCCTCCGGTCTCAGCCTCCCGAATGCTGGGATTACAAGCGTGTGCCACCACGCCCGGCTGTGTTTTTTTTTTTTTTTTGTACTGGGGATTCAACCCAGTAGTATTCTAGCTCCAAGCTACACCCCCAGCCTATTTAATTAATTAGTTAATTAATTAATCCATTCATTGTGGTACTAGAGATTGAACTTAGAGGCATTCTATCTCTGAGCTACACCCCTGGCCCTGTTTTACTTTTTTATTTTGAAACAGGGTCTCACTAAGTTGCTAAGGGCCTTGCTGAATTGCTAAGGCTGTCCTCAAACCTTCCAAGTCTCCTCCTGTCCCAGCCTCCCTAGTACTAGAATTACAGGTGGTATCAAGAAGCCTGGCCCTTTTATTTTTAATTTTGAAACAGGATCTCATTAAGTTTCCGAGTCTGGCCTCAAACTTGTGATCTTCCTGTCTCATTCTCCCAAATACTGGGTTTACAGGGCTCTGCCACCATGCCCCATAGGCATAATTGCTCTTTGTTTCCTTGGGCAGAGGCACCTATGTTTGGCTTTCTGAGATTTACAGAGTGAGGTCCCTCTGACCCCACACCTATTCCAGGGACCCTCTCATTACCCAGGGGCAAAAGAAGATGGTTGTAAGGCTTGGGCCCTCCCCATTACCTGAAGCTAGTAAAGAGGCAGTGCTCAGGGAAAGGACAACTGGTCACCCAGTACACTTAGGCTTTCCTCCTGGGGCCTCCTGCAAAGGAGAATTGGATCATTCTGGTGAGGGGTGACAAAGATGACCAGGATTCAGATGTTACATCTGTGAGATGGGAGAGCAGTTCTGCTTCCCGCAGAGTGGTGGTGTGAGCACATGAGATGCTATTTGTGAAAGCAATGGGAAAAGATTACTCATACTTTTACCTGAATACCTTTCATTTTAGTTCGTTTCCCTTCCAAATTAATGAGCTCCTTAAAACCAGCCAAGCAACCAACCAAGCAACCAACTCTACCACATCCCCATCATAGTACGTTTTTCCAGTACCTACTTATTCCTGGCCACCAACCAACCAACCAACCAACCAACCAACCAACCAACCAACCAATTCCATCACAGCACATTTATCCAGTACTTACTTATTGCTGGCCACTTATAATGAAAGAAAGGCAGGCAGACAAACAGACCACCTTTGACTATATCAGTTAGATCCTATCTCCACAGGAGATGAGAAGTGTGTGTGTGTGTGTGTGTGTGTGTGTGTGTGTGTGTGTGTGTGTGTGTTTTGCTGGGGATCAAGCCCAGGACCTCACACATGCTATGTACATGTTCTACCACTGAGCTGCATCCTCAGCCCATGATGAGACATTTGAACAACAGAGAGATTAGGTAATTTTCTTGAAGTCACAGGACTGACTAGTCAGTAGCAGAGCTATAATTTAAACCCAAGTCTTTTGACTCTAAGCAGCCTGCTTGCTAATGGTGCAGTGGCCTTGAAGGGTTTTTATTTGGTAGAGCAGACTCTCTCAGTTCCAGGCCTTCAAAACAAACAATCCTTCATGTCATGGCTGGATGGAAGTTTCCGCAGTGAAGGTCAGTAACTGCAGGATATATTACAGATCCTGCCTCTCCTTTCCAAAGAAAGCTGCCCCATGGTGCCCTGAACTCTGTGCCAGCATAATCTGCAGGCTCATCCTTGGAGTTTGGGGAAATCTTTGCAGGCATGTGGGGTGTGGAGTTATCTCCCATACACCATGGCAGAGGAGCCTTGAAGGATACATCCCTGTTCCTGTGCAGGTGCTCCATGGAAAGCACCAGGCCTGGCACTGTCAGCTAAGATTGTTGGGTTGCATGGAGCACAGCCCACTGGGCCAGATCATGCACTGTGGGTGGGCAGGGCATCGTCACTGGAGTAGGACAGGGATCTCTCGATGGGAAAGGATGCCAGCCAGCTGAGGGGAGCCAGATCTCAGAGGCCACCAGGTAGCAAGACAGCGTCTCTCTGTCTTTCTCCAGTCCCTCATCTTTCTTGGGTGGGGGCCTCTCTCTGGGCCTCTGTTCTGCTTCCCTCTCTGCAAGGCACTTCCTCCGCTTGCTCCTGGCTTCTCCGCTCTGTACGCCCCACATCCAGCTTCAGTCTGAAGGTGGCCCTGACTCCACCCATCTCCAAAGGCCTGTCACCATCTCACGTGGTTCAAATTCCTTTTTCTTTCTACATTTCATAATTTCAGGCCAGGTGAGCAGTTCTGTCAAACATGGGAGTAAAGCAGTGGCAGGCCGTGGCGGTTGCAAGTTGAGCACTGAGGACTGATGTTTACTTTAACCGGAGCCTGGGCTGGGGCTGCTGGACCAGGGGCCTCAGTGACACTGCAGTTGTCTGGAGCAGCCCTGGAACTCAAATCTGGGGACAGGTCAGGGGTGCTGCCTGCACAGGGGGTGGCCAGCAGAGGGACAGTGTAAACATGCAGTCATACATGAGGCGTGGAAGGGGGTCTTGTGGGTGCTTGGCAAGAACTGACAGTTTTGAATAGTTTTTCTCTAAAAAGTTTTCTAGGTCTGTAATTCCTTCCTCCCTCCTTTCCTTCCTTCTTCCCTCCCTTCTTTCCTCTGGGCTGTGGATTGAAACTGGGGTCTCATACATGGTAGGTAAACACTTTATCACATCCCAAATTCCATTAACTTTCCCTTCCTTCCTTCCTTCCTTCCTTCCTTCCTTCCTTCCTTCCTTCCTTCCTTCCTTCCTTTTTTAAACACTGGGAATTTAATTCAGAGGCATTCTACCTCTGAGCTACACCCCTAGCCCTTTTTATTTTTTGTTTTGAAACAGGGTCTCAATAGGTTGCTGAGAGTCTTGCAACTTGAGGCTGGTCTTGAACCTGCAATCCTCCTGTCTCAGCCTCCCTAGTATTGGCATTACAGATGTGTGTTACCATGCCTGGCTGCTCTATTAACTTTCATTTAAAAAACAATCTATAAGCTGGGTGTGGTGGTATACACTTGTAATCCCAGTACTTGGGAGACTGAGACAGGAGGATTGCAGATTCGCAGCCAGTCTCAGCTATTTAGTGAGGCCCTCCTCAACTTAGTGAGACCCTGTTTCAAAATAAAGAATAAAAATTAGGGCTGGGGGTGTAGTTCAGAGGTAGAATTCTCCTGGGCTCAATCCTCAGTTCCGCAACAGCAATAAAACAACAATATCACAACACAATACAACAAAACAACAACAACAAAACAATCTATAAGATTGAGCAGGTGAACTGTGGTCTCCAGAAGTGGTGGCATTTCACAATTTCTGTACTTTCTCCTTTGAGGCCTTGGAGCAGCTGAGGTGGGATGGGAAGGAGGCTTCCTGTAAACACTGGGACTCAGGCTGGGTCAGGGACTGTGCTGGGAAAATCTGGACATCCTAGGTTGAAGAAATAGTGTCCTTCCAGACACAAACCGTGGGAGACTGGGTATATGCTCCCCTCCCATTCCACAGACCAGGGCGAGGTTAAAAACCAGAAGAGACACCCAGGAAAGGGATACCAGGGCCATTCCTGGCTCTTTGGACAAGAGCCACCTTTGAGAAGGGATGCTGGTGGCCACTCCTCCTTTAATTCTTTGGAGCTGAGGGAGAGGACAGGGAAGCCAAGAACAGGGGGAGACAAGAGGAGAAAAGTGGTGAGTGGTGAGGGCAGGAGGCAGGCATGGAGGCGTTCTTCCTGCCCCATCTTCCTTGGGGGTTGGGGAGCTGAGTTGGTGGTTGTCCATTCTGCCAGGCCTCCTGCCCCTTAGAGAGGCTGCGGTGCTTAATGTTGTTCTTTTTAAATTTTTGTTGAAATTGGGATTTAACCTAGGGATGCTCTACCACTAAACTACATCCCCAGCCCTTTTTATCTTTTTATTTTGTGAAAAGGTCTTGTTAAATTACAGACTGGCGTCAAACCTGTGCTCCTCCTGCCTCAGTCTCCTGAGTCACTGGGATTATAGGCCTGTACCAGGCCCCCCTCTTCCTGAGGTTCTTGACCAGAGATTACCAAACTTATACGGCTTACCACCCCCTTTTTAGAAAAAAATTACTCAGTATTCTTCCAGAAATCTACCTTCTTGCTGGGCCTGGTGGTATACACTTGTGATTCCAGTACTCGGGAGGCTGAGACAGGAGGATTGCAGGTTTAAAGCCAGACTCAGCAATTTGGTGAGACCATATTTCCAAGCAAAAATAAAATAGGTGTAAAAGAAAAATAAAATAGGGTGGAGGTAGAATGTCCCCAGGTTCAATCCTCAGCAACACACACACACACACATACACACACACACACACACACACACACACACACACACACACAATCTACCTTTATATGAATAAGCAGAAAGATACAGTGACATATTTGTGCTCTCTTATATATTCCAATGCTTCCCCTTGAGGTCCCAGTATCATCCATTTTGGGAATCTATATTCTTGACAATGATACTGTCAACCATGACCTACTCATCCTGTCCTCAAAGGATACACTCTGGACATGGCTGGGGCCTCACTGTACTTGTTGGCCCTGTGCATGTGGGAACACTGTGTGTGATCTTCCTGAACAGGTCCCCCTTTTGAGAAGGAGGACAGACATATCTGTGACTTACTGACCGCAGATGATGTCAGCTTCATGGTTCCAGGCATGGGGTTCATCTCACCCTTGGCTAGTGCCAGGCCACCCAAGGCTGTACAGATGATGTTATGACATTCTCAAAGTACTGGACCCAATTCTCAGACTGCTGTCTGCTCATATCAAGCATCTTGAAGTGCGGGGCCCTGAAGGTGAGCGTGTCTGCACAGTGCTTGTCTCCACATGGTCCATGGCTCGATCTGCTGCAGGAGGATACAGTCACTCTGGGCCATGGGTTCCAGGTCATTCAGAAAGTAGGCGGCTGATCTGTGGAACTGGTACTCCTATGGGTGGCCAGGGAGACCATGGTCAATCCAGAGCTTCTGGATGGCGTCCGACAGGCTTTTAGGACCACACCTCACCTCATGGTGGTGTGGGATACAGAAAAAGCTACCTGGGGTCATCTGTGTGGGAGAGGTCAGTGGAATCAGTCTGTAGGTGTTGGCCATCACAGACTGGATGGCGTTGCTGTAGTGGACCATCCACATGCCAACATTGCTCCTCTGAGTCACTGTTCTCTTAGACACTGCTCTGATGCCCTTGGGTAGGAACTGTGGTCCAATCAGGGGAGAACGTAGGATACAGATGTGCTACCTAGGGCTGCCCCTTCTGCTGACTGTGGCAGGGCAAGGACATGAAACGTGTCTGCCAGAGAGCCAGGGGAGGCTGAGGCTGTGGCCTCACTCCAGACTGTGGGTCTGCACAGCCTGCTACAAAGCTGCCCAGGCTTGATTTCCTGTGTTCTGATTTCCTCAGAATGAATGGCTGCCTCCGAGGGTATGGCTAGGGAAGTTGTGCTTTTGGGAAGGACTGCAAGACCACTGTTTCTATCCACATTTGAGTCCTCATGAGCCCATGATGGAAGGAGAGCACTGTGGGAGGCGCTTTGATCAAGAATCTCATCATACCATCTACTAAGCATCTTCTGTGTGGCCAGCATTTTATATCTGGAGCCTCTTTTTTTTTTTTTTTTTGCGCTACTGGGGATTGAACCTAGGGGTGTTTTACCTCCGAGCTATACCTCCAGTCCTATTTTTTTTATTCTTTATTTTTAAAACAGGGTCTTACTAAGTTCCGGAGAGCTTCACTAAGTAGCTGAGGCTGACCGCAAACCCAGATCCTCCAGTCTCAGCCTCCCAAGTACTGGGATTACAAGCGTGCGCCACCACATCCAGCTTGGAGTTTCATTTAATTCTCATTACCCTGCCAGGAGAAATGGTCCTTTTGACTACTACTACACAAATGAAAAAGCATTCATTCATTCATTCATTCATTCATTCATAAAGTACTTTATTTATTGAGTACATACAGAGTGGATACTAAGGATACTAAGGATATACTGGGCTGAGCATTGTAATGCATGCCTGTAATCCCGGTACTTAGGAGGCTGAGAAAGGAGGATCCCAGGTTCAAGGTCAGCCTCACAACTTAGTGAGACTCTGTTTCAAAATAAAATAAAATAAAATAGGGTTGTGGATGTAGCCCAGAGGTAGAATACCTCTGGGTTCAATCCCCAGTGCCAAACAAACAAATAAGATGAAGTGGTACACATATATTTACCTCTTTTTTGGTCCTATTTTAGATGAGTCGGGAGAATGAGAGAAATCCCTGGGTCCTTGTTGGTTAGTGATTCCCATTTTAGCTGAGGGGGAAGAATTGATGTTAGATCTCCAGGCTGGCAGAAGGAAGTATCTTTGATGTCATGGAAAAAGCACTACTTTAGGAGTCAGTGGATTCCTTTAATAAAGAACATAGGAAAAGCTGGGCGTGGTGGCACATGCTTGTAATCCCAGTACTTGGGAGGCTGATACAGGAGGATCGCAGGTTCATGGCCTGCCTCAGCTACTTAGTGAGGCCCTCTGCAACTTAGTGGGACCCTATTTTAAAATAAAGGATACAATAGGGCTGGGGGTGTAGCTTGGAGGTAGAATGCCTCTGGGTTCAATCCTTAGTACCGAAACAAACAAACAAACAAATAAATAAATAAGAACAAAGAACATGGAGCCAAATTCTAACATATCAGCAGCTCATAATACACAGCTGATAGTGTAGGCTAAGCATTCTCTCTTTTTTTTTTGCGGTACTGGGGATTGAACTCATGGGCATTCTACCTCTGAGCTATACCCCCAGCCCTTTTTTCTTTTTTTATTCTTTATTTTGAAACAGGGTCTCACTAAGTTGTCGAGGGCCTCACTAGGTAGCTGAGGCTGGCTGCGAATCCGGATCCTCCGGTCTCAGGTCTTAGCCTCCCAAATGCTGGGATTACAAGCATGCGCCACCATACCCGGCTGTGGGCTGAGCATTCCTTTAAGCACTCTGCATATTTTAAATCATCTGATGTTCACAAGAAGAGGTACATTATCTCTACTACTTTACAGTTGTTACAATTGAGGCCAGGGAGAGGGTAGTGATTTGCTCAAGGTCACAGACCCAATTAGTGTCAGGGTTGATGAACCACTTCCCTGCAGATGGCCCTTCTGTGCGACCTGAGTCAGGCCTCTGTGCCCCTTTACCATGTAGTAGCGGGTCTCCTAGTGCCTCCTGTCTGGGGACTGCAGTGAGGCCATCGGACTCTCCCAAGGGTATGAGATGGAGGTTCAGGGAGTTTCTCTTCCCAGGGACAAAGGAGCTGCCCAGAAGATGTCTGTGCTGAGCGGCCCCTGCCAGCCTTTCCTGCCTGATCACACCAGTCATCAATCCACACTGGAGCTCAGTGTGGGACCGGGCTCCAGACCCTGTAGTTGCTGCCATGTTTTCACGTGTCTGATAAACGATTCTGCTGCAGAGGCTTGAAGGGCATCTGTGCAAAGTGGTTCTGAGCAAGATTTGTGAAGACCTTTCTACACCTCCCATCCATCCTTGGCCACCCTGGGACTAGAGGAATGTGTATGCCGGCAGTGCTGGGAGCCACGCCAGAGGCCTCTGGTCTGCAGTCAGAGGTCGGCCAGGGCCTCTCCCAGCATTCAAAGTGAGGGGGGCTGTGGAGAGTGTCCATTTCATTCCTTTTCACTGGAGGAGACTCTGGTCCCCACGGAAGAAGAGTATAGTTCAAGGTTTACCATGTTAGTCCCAGCACTGGGACTCTTCTTTTTCTTTTTTTCTCTTTTTGATACTGGACATTGGACTCGGGGCATTCTAATTCTGAGCTACACCCCCAGCCCTATTTAATTTTTTTATTTTCAGGGTCTTGCTAAATTGCTGTGCTGTTGAGCCAGGTCTCAAACCTGCGATCCTCCTGTCAGCCTCCCAAGCACTGAGATTATAGGCGTGTGCCAACATACCTGGCTGTACTTGGGCTCTTAAGACCAGTCCTGTCCTTTTTTTTTTTTTTTTTTTTTTTTTTTTTTGCGGTGCTGGTGATTGAACTCAGAGGCATTCTACCTCCGAGCTATACCCCCAGCCCTATTTTTTATTCTTTATTTTGAAACAGGGTCTCACTAAGTTGTGAAGGGCCTCACTAGGTAGCTGAGGCTGGCCGCGAACCCGGATCCTCCGGTCTCAGCCTCCCGAATGCTGGGATTACAAGCATGCGTCACCACGCCCGGCTCAGTCCTGTCCTTTTGGAACACAGTAACAGCACCTCATGTACATTGCTCATTTTAATTCACACCAATCCAAGAAGATAGGTGTTATGAAGTCCAGTTGACAGAGGGGAATTGAGGCCTAAGTAGCAGAACTGAGATTTGGTACCAAATGTTTTTGTATTATTCTTTGTGCTTCCTTTTAATATTATATCTTCCAGAGCACTTTCTCTTCCAGGTTGTTTACCTGGTGGCAAGAATTTCTGAACCTACAATTCCTCATTAAATGGCTAGTCTAATCTCAGACAGTATCAGGTTCAAGTCCAGCATCACCATTTCCTAAGTGTGGCCTTGAAAAGGTCATGCATGTGACTCAATTGTGGAAGCCTCAGCTTCTACATTGTAAATCAAGGATAATAATGTCAAAACTGTAGGGTTTTTTCTTTTTTTCTTTGGTATCCAGGGCCATTCTACCTCCAAGCTATACCTCCAGCCCTTTTTATCTTTTTATTTCGAAACAGGATCTCACTAAGTTGCTAAGGCTGCCTTGAACCTACAGTCCTCTTGTCTCAGCTTCCCAAATACTAGGATTACAGGTATATGCCACAAGGCATTTCTAAGGATGAAATGATACAATTCTTAGAAGATATTTATAATGACACCAAGTATGTGAAAGTAGATACTCAGGGTAACATTGAAGGTTTTCTGTCTCTGGGGCTATCTTGGGTGCAGCCAACTTGTTTTGAGGTCCCAGGGTCAGAATTAGGACCAGGTAGTACAAAGAACTTGCTTTGGGCCAGGGCTTTCCTAAGGTGGAACTAGCTCCTGTGTACCTTCCTTGTTAGGGGGGACTCCAGTGGTATGACTCTTTATCCAGAGCCCATCCCCTGCGGTCTGCGTAGGGCATTTGGCTCAGACTACCTCATATTTAAAAATGAGTTTCTGCCAAGTGTGGTGGTGCATGCCTGTAATCATAGTACTTGGGAAATTAAGACAGGAGGATCTCAGGTTCAAGGACAGTCTCAGCAAGTAGTAAAACTCTCATCAACTTAGTGAGACCCTGTTTCAAAATTAGAAAAAAAAAAATAAGGCTGGTGGTGTAGTTCAGAGATAGAGTGCCCTTTGGTTTAATGTTTAATCCCCAGTAAAACACACTCACAAACACACACACACACACACACACACGCATGCATGCACACACACATGCACGCATGCACACACACAAGTTTCTTTTGTGGTACTGAGGATTGACTCCAGGGGTCCTCTACCACAGAGCTACCTCCCCAGACCTTTTTATTTTTTATTTTGAAATAAGGTCTAGCTAAGGTGCACAAGCTGGCCTGACCTTGTGATTTTCCTGCCTCAGCCTTCTGAGTTGCTGGATTACAGGCAAGCACCATTGCACCAGGCTCCAGGCCTCCCGTCATAAAGGGCTTCAAGTAAGTGTTTTTGATTCTGGACAGGTGGTAAGACAATACTTTTATAAATGTACACAGTGAAGATTCTCCACCTTTTTGTTGTTTGCATCTGGCTTTGGTGGGTCTTCCTGTTCCATTGGGCTCAGAACTTAAGTTAGAGTCATCTCAATCTCAGGAAGGCTTTGTCTCTGGCCCTGACTCCACCCACATCTCTCAAGTTTGACTCTCTAGTTTGACTCTCAGCCGCTTTCAGGCTGAGTCACTCATTATCTCATGTAAAGCTCTCAGTGGGTCTCTCAGGGAGGCATTGTCATTCCCTGGCTCCAGAATGTTCAACTAGGATGCACAGAGGGGCATTTAATGCTGGCATCCATTCTCATTGGTTAGGGCCTGTGCTGTGTGGATGGCTGCTTGTTTGAGCAGCACTCCTGGTTATCCCCATTCTACAGATGAGAAGATACAGATGGGCGTAGGACTTGAATGAGGCACACCCTAGGCTGACTCTGGACTCTGAACCCCTGAGCTTTTCTCTGTCCAAGCTGCCCTTCTTTATGGCAAATTAAATCACGCTGGCTTTAAAGGTCCCATTACAATACCTCCATTTCTTTTTACCACCTCGGAAGTGGCCGTAAAAATATTAAAACCAATTGCCGTCATCTTTCAGACCGCTGCGTTTATGAGATGTAGCTTTCAAATGAATGGAAATAATCGGAAACTCCCTCCCCGTTCCATTCTATGGGGGCATTTCAGATTTATACAATATTTCTGAAAGCTCTTATAATAGGGCATATGCACTTAGGGCATTAATGAAGTCAGCTCAGTGCTGGCTGGTCTCATTTCATGGAGCTAATTGTTAAGTGTTTTGCATACTTACAATTGAACTAAATTATCCCAAGCTAGCTGGTTTCAGGAAGTGTTAATTATATTTCAGTAAAGGAAAATCAAGGCTAAAAAATCATCCACTTAGAGCTTATCTATTTATGAACATCTCATTCTGGAGATCTCAAACATATATTTTAACGCCACGTGAATATTGAGATTAATATTTCTTCACCAAAGAAACCTTTATTCTTTCCTTGAATAGGGGCCCCCCACTCCATCCTTCCAGTTTTATTCAGCAGTCGAGTCTGGAGGTTGAAAGAAACCTTCCTTTGTATTTCTGGCGCCTTGAATCTTTAAGTTGGATGCCAAGAACAGCATTAGCTCCATTCATCTCGAGACCAACTGGCCTTCTGTAAATGATATTAAGTAATTAATTTATGGGTCCTGCACAGGCCATTTAGGACCAAGTGCTCCTTTGCTTCTTAGGGTTTGAGAAAGTCATTTGGACAGGCATTTGCACTGGGGAGTCAGGTCGGAGTGGCTAAAGGCTGCCACTGAGGTGTCAGTGTAAGGCTGGGGTGGGAGCAGGAGTCCAGGTGCTAGTGTGGGGGGGTCTACAACACCTACTTTGCCCTCTCTTCTGCTTCTCTTCCTTCTCATTGGATAACAGTCTGAGCAAATGCCTTACAAGCTCTCTGAGTTTCTTTTGGATCAGATGCTCAACTTCTATCTGTGCTTAACTTTCTGTTCATTCACTCATGCCTGTGTTCCTGCTCTCATTCAGCACACACCTACCAAACTGTGAAGGGCCTTTCACATGGGAGCACTGGACCAGGGCCTGGGCCTGGAGAGCTGAGGGCTGCAGGGCCCCGCAGACTTGTACTTATACGTAAGTACAGTTATTCCTCTGTACCCAGGGGTGATTGGTTCCATGACTTGTCTTGGTTACCAAAATCCAAGGATGCTCCAGACCCTTATATAAAATGGTATAGTAAGCCGGTGTGGTGGTGCACACTTGTAATCCCAGCATTTGGGAGGCTGAGACCGGAGGATCCAGGTTCGCAGCCAGCCTCAGCTACCTAGTGAGGCCCTTCACAACTTAGTGAGACTCTGTTTCAAAATAAAGAATAAAAAATAGGGCTGGGGGTATAGCTTGGAGGTAGAATGCCCCTGGGTTCAATCCCCAGTACCGCAAAAAATGAAAAATAATAAAATGGTATAGAATTCACCTATAACTTATATATCTTCCTGTATATTTTAAATCATCTCTTGATTACTTAAAATACCTAATAGAGTATACTGTGTAAATATAGTTGTCATACTGCACTGCTTAGGGAATAATGACAAGAAAAAAGTCTGTGTATGGTCAGTAGAAAAACAAATTTTTATTTTTGTGGTACTAGGGATTGAACCCAGGGACATTTTACCTCTGAGCTAAACCTCCAGTCCATCTTTTATTCTTTATTTTGAAACAGAGTCTCACTAAGTTCCGGAGTGCCTCACTAAGTAGCTGAGACTGGCCGCGAACTTGGATCCTCTGGTCTCAGCCTCCCCAGTACTGGGATTACAAGCATGCGCCACCATGCCTGGCTGGGTATGGTGGTGCATGCCTTGTAATCCCAGTACTCAGGAGACTGAGACAGGAAGATCACAGGTTAAAGGTCAGCCTCAGCAACATAGAGAGACTCTCAGCAATCTAGTGAGACACTGTTTCAAAACAAAAATAAAAAGGGCTACAGGTATAGATTGGAGGTAGAATGGCCCTGGGTTCAGTCCCCAGTAAAAACACACACACACACACACACACACACACACACACACTCCTATCCCAGTTGATTGACTCCTTGGATGCAGAACACGAGGATACTGTAGACCAGAGCATCAGAAGTACCTGATGGGCTTGTTAGAATACAGGATGCTGCCCTCCCTAAGTTTTTGATTCAGCAGATCTGGGGAGGGCTGATAATTGGCCCATCTGGCAGGGTCTCAGGGGATACTTATGCTTCAGTCAGTGCACTCCTGGGGTTTAGGAGGTTACATCCTGAGATGGTCTCAATTTGTATCTAACTTCATGCACACGACTGTCACAGGGTTCTTTTTGACTGGCATCCCATGAGAGAGGCATTTTTTCCCCCACAAAGAGTTTTTGCCCATTGAAAAAATCATATTATTATTATTATTATTATTATTATTATTATTATTATTATAAATAATGACTAGAGAATAATGCATATGTGTTGAGATGTGGATGTTGAGTGCCTGCCTGCCTGGGCTTGGGAATCAGGAATCACACTCCTCTTATATACCAGCCTTCTAGAATGAGAGTCAAACCTATGCTTGTGCAAAACGGCAAACTCATCCTTTTTCAGGAGTACTTGCACATATACGCAACTGTGGGTGGAATTTCTACGAAGAAGAATAGTGATGTGAATGTCAGCTCAGAGGTAACGTCTGGTAATGCCTGGGCTTGATGCCTGACATTGAGAAAGATATGGCCAACGGGAAGAGAGAAGGGGCTTAGGGAAGGTCATGGGGGGTAGTGAGGTGACTGTTCACCTGGAGTTGAAGAAAGGTGGGATGGAGAACATTTTAGGCAGAGGGAATAATGTTTGCCAGGTGGAGAGGTGAGAGGAATCAGACTTGTTCAAAGAGCAGAGAAGGGGTGTCGGTCCTGCTGTGTGTCTGTTGCAGGGGGAAGAAAGAATAGTGGGAGATGTGGCCATGTTACAGCTTGACTGATAGATCAGACTCCACCCTGAAACACAGGAGATAGAGGATCACTTGATATTTTTTTCAGTGTTGGGAATGGAACCCAGGGTCTTGCACATGCCAGGCAAGCACTCTCTACCACACCCAGCCCCTATCACTGGGGGACAGTGGGCTGGGGAGCCTGGGAGAGAGTGACTCAAGACTGCTGTTGGAGCTGGATGTGGTGACACCTGCCTGTAATCCTAGTACTTGGGAGGCTGAGACAAGAAGATTGTAGGTTGGGAGCCAGCCTCAGCAACTTAGTAGTGAAGTCTCATCACCTTTCAGTCCCCAGGAGGCCCTCCTCTTCCTGTGACACCTGGGTGGCTTCACAACAATGCTGTCTCTGCATTTATACAAACTAGTCTAAGTGGGTTTCTGATTCTTGCAGCCCAGTGATCTCTAAACACATGGACTCCCCATCACCCAGTGTAGGACAGGGCATATGCCAATTGCCCAATCAACACTTGCCCAATTAACTTGAGACTTGACGGATGCAAAGCGGAGGGAGGAGGAAGCCAAGGGTCAACTCTTCATCTTTCCTCCACCTCATTGAATGTGGATGGAAATACTGGAGATGACCACCACAAAGATGTCCTTTTCCCCGCTCACCCCTTTTCTAGAAGCTACACACGTGTGTGGCCTGCACTGTTTCTGATGTCTTCCCTTGCATCACCACACTCTCACATCAATTCAGGTGGCAGTTTAGAGCCAATTAAAATTTATAAGCCACAGGTAGTGAGTGAAATCCTAAGGATTAATTTGCTCAGTGGAGTATTAATCTGTGTAATGTCATAGGCGCTCCTTCTGCCAACAGTAAGATGGAGCTGAGGACCAAGAGGCACAGCCCCTCCCGTGTTTGGCTGTAAATGCTCTAATTGGTCCCACTGGGCTGGGTGGGTGTGGCTCCGCCTCCTCTGGGCACTGTGAAAGGGCAGAGTCAGCAATTTGAGCCTGGGACTGAGCTGCCCAGAAGCTCGCCCCCCTCCTCGCTTGCTCCCACGTAGGCACAGGGAGGCCACCCCTCTCTTGGCTGGCAGAGATATGCCCTCTCTCTGGCCACCCCCCTTTGCTCCTCGCTGCCTCCAGGGCAAAGCAAATGAAGGAGCAGTAATGGGCAGGTTCCACCAGCTCCCAGGACTTGCTTTCTGGGGCTTTGTAATTAGAATACTTCCCAATTAGGAGGCAAGGTGAATCTACATCCAAGCTGATAATATGGCAATACCCTGCTGTCCAGCTATCCTCCCTGTCCCTGAGGCAGCCCAAAGAGCAGGAGAAAAGACTTACTAGTGATGAAGTTGCAAAGTTAGGATTGGGCTGGATGTGAGACTATGTCCATTTGCCCGGGGTGCTGGAGACTTTCCTAGTTAAATTTCATCTCCCACGAGATCATAGCTCAAGGGGACCTTGTGTCGGGGGGAATTCAGTGTCCAGTGCCTGGAAGGTCTCAACTTCAGTGCTGTAAGTCAGAGTGGTGACCCTGGAGCCTCAAGGGGATTATGTGGCCTGTTCAGATACTGAGGGAGTGGCCAACAGCAGGAGGCTGTTTACTATAATCACTAAGAAGTCTGGCTTTGGAATCAGACAGACCTGGATTCAAGTCCTTGCTCTGTGCTTGGCAACTGATGCCCGTAGGCACATTTGTTAACCTTTCTGAACTTGTTTTTCTTATTACTAGAATGGGGATCAAAATTCCTACATTGCAAGGTTGCATGGAGTACTTGTGTGGTGCTTGTGAATAGCTTGCCCCTAACAAATAGTGGCTTTTAATATTACTGTTAATAGTAATAATAACAAAAAATATTCTCAAGGGACCTTAGTTCCAGCTGTCATGCTTTCCTCTCCTTCAGCTTCTACCAACCTTACCTTACCAAAAAACAAATACCTGTCCTGCTTCCTCACCCATGGGTTGTAACATGAGGTGGATAGTGAAAAGGACAGCTTTGAAAAGGATATAATTGGTGTGTAAGTGTAAAGGATTATTATTCTTACCAATAAGTTACATAGAAGGCCTCAGAATCCTCCAATGATAGTGTCTTGGTCCATTTTCTGTTGCTATAACAACATACTTGAGACTGGATAATTTACAAAGAAAAGAGATTTATTTTGATTCATGAATCTGGGGGCTGGCACCAGTATTTGCTCAGATTCTAGCAAGGGCCACATGGTGCTCCAAGAATGGCAGAAAAGTGGAAGGGGAAGCAGGTGCACATGGAAGAGAGGGAGAGGACAAAGGAACTGACTGACTTTATAACAATTTTCTCTCAGAATAACTAAGCCCTCCTTTCATGAGGGTGTAGTCCCAAGATTCCAACTACCTCTTTTTTTTTTTCCTGTGGTACTGGGAATCGAATCCAGGGACATTCTACCTCTAAGCTACACCCTCAGTCCTTTTTTAAAAATTTGAAACAGGGTCTTACTAGGTTGCTGAGAGTCTCACTATGTTGCTGAGATGGTTCTCAAACATGCAATCCTCCTGTCTCAGCCTCACAAGTACTGGGATTACAGGCATGTGCCAGTACTTCTGGCTTCCAACTATCTCTTAAAGGCCCCATGACCTGTTCCATTGGGGACCAATCCTTAATATGATAGTTGGTGGGAACAAGCGTATTCAGACCATGGCACATGGCTCCTTCTCTCTGATAACATGGGGGAGAAAGTTCAGGACAAGAGTTCCTGACAGTTTCAGAGGATTCTGTGACATTGGGGTGAGTGCAGTCCAAGTTCATTATTGCCAGCAGCAGAAATCAACTCTGGCTGATTTAAGTAGTGAAGGGATTTGTTGAAGGAGAAAACGACAACTCAGAGTATCATGGGGAGAGCTAGGCAGCCGGGCAGGACCACATCCGAGCTGTGCATGGGGAAGGCTCGAGTGGGGCTCCAGTCCTCTCTATCCTCACCACGTGCGGGACCCCACCTGCAGGCCCTGGGACTATGGGCATGAGCTCTGCCTCTGCGAGGTGTTCTCTCTGGATTCTGCCTCTTCATGTCACTTAGAAGTCTCAAACATCTCACCCACTCTTCCTTGGTGACATGCAAGGCTCTAACTGCAAACAGGAGTAGGGAAATTTTGAAGCGTCAGGTCTGCATTGCTTTTGCATTGGGAGGAGGGCTCTGTCTCTTGAGGATTCATGTAGTAGTATGGTCGCTGGAGAGAAGACTCAGGTGGAGCAGCCAGAGAGGGATGTGTGCCGATGACAAGTGAGGGGGAGAGATCACCAAGCATCCTCAACCAGTGGGTCATGGTGACATTGAAGCCCTACCTGATATATTTTGAGTTGACTGGGACTTTTGTGATTCCTGCTGTATTGTAAAAGGGATGAGAGCTCCTGAGAACTGAAGCCCAGATCCTGAGCTGAGCAGTGTGGCTTCTTGGGAGCTCTAGGGGGAGGGAGGTAAGGAAATTGGTGATGGCTGTATCTACCCTTAGCTTTGAAGGCACCTGGTGAACAAGGCTGGGCCCAGGGCAGAGTCCAGCTATCAAGGGAGCCGGGAAGCCAGAGCCATGATCTCAGGAGAGAGGGAGGAGCTGCAGTGTAGTCCTATTAGAGAACCACCATGCTGCCTGTTTGGGGACACACTTGGGTGGTGACACCGCTCCTCGCTAGGCTTCACTCTATGATGTGAGGAGGAGATAGATTGACTCCTCCTCATCTGTTCCAGTATATATTACCTAAACCATATATATATATGAGGTCTTGACATGTTGCCCAGACTAGTCCTGAACTCCTGGGCTCCAGTGGTCCTCCTGCCTCAGCCTTCTGGGCAGGTGGGACTATAGGCACACACCACCATGTCTGGCTCCCCAAAACAATATTTAAGTAGGTCAACACCAATAAAAAAATGAAAGATAGTCTTCTGATTTTATCTGTACAACATAAAAAAGCAGAGCTGCTTTGCCCAGATCATAGGTGGGAGGAAGGGAGAGGCCAGAGCCCACACAGCTTCCCCTGTATCACTTGAAACAACAATGCCCTCAAAGTGTGGTCCCCACACAGCAGCCTCAGCATCACTTGGGAATGTGCTGAAAATGCAGACTCCTAGAGCCCAGTCTAGACCATGGAGCCAGCAGCTGGGGCAGGCCTGGCACTGCTAGCCAGCCGACTAGGAGATGTTGATGCCTGAGACTCACCACCTGGAGGGTGAGGGGCTACCCCCTTTTCCTAAGGGTCTTAGTTTCTCCATCTGTAAAATGGAGCATTGTATTTTTTTTTTTTGGTACTGGGGATTGAACCCAGGGATGTTCTATTGCTGAGCTACGCCCCTACCCTTATTTTATTTCTTACTTTGAAACAGGGTCTAACTAAGTTGCTGAGACTGGTCTTGAACCTGTGATCTTCCTGTCTCAGCCTCCCAAGTACTGGGATTATAGATGCACGCCACGACCACCATGTTTACAAATCTATTCAGTAAAATATTCTGCACCATCAAAAATAATGAGGAGAATCTACATGTATTAATTTGGGCTGATCTTCTCAGACACAGTAATGAAAAAAAGCAAGAGAACACTATGTAGAATAGGTGAAAATTTGTGTTAAACAAGATGTATACCTAAACTTGTTTATCTTTATGTAAGCTATCTCTGGCTATAGTAGATGTCTTCATGGAGGTTTCCTTAGGGAATAGGTTGGAGGTGGGTGGGAACAAGATCTACTTTTCACTGTATCCCCTTTGGCTTGGTTTGGGTTTAGGACAGAGACACAGTGAAAAGTAGAACAACTTAGAGGAAGAAAGGTTATTTGATTCAAGGTTCTGAGATTCAGCCCATGGTTGGCTGGTTCCAAGGCAGAACCATCATGGCGGCAGGAGGAAAAGCTGATCAACTTAAAGTAGCTGGAAGGAGGAGGTGGGGGTGGGGAGACAGAGAGACAGAGATGCCAGGGACTTGTAGTAGCAAGACTACAACCCCAGAGACCTCCCTCCCCTAGCCACACCCTTCCTACCTATGGGAACCATCCAGTAACTCCATTCAGATTATTAATTCCTCAAATGGACCAATCAGCTGATGAGGTCAGAACCCTCACGACTCCATCATTCCACCTTGAACATTTCTGCATTGCTAACACATGTGTTTTTCTGGGAGACATTCCATATGTAAACCATAACATACTAAAACAAAACAAAACAAAACAAAACAACCACCATGAAGACCCAGAGTCCTGCCTGACTCTCCTACATTGATCTCTGGAGTGTTGGTGGCCAGGGCTATCCATCAGGGATGAGCCAGGCGTGCAGGGTGCCCTATGAGAGGAGGAGGCGGTGGCAGCTGCTGTTGGCTAAGATCCCTGTGACACCCTCACAAATGGCCCATCTTCCCTGCCTCTTTTTGCAAAGGAAGGGGAGACAAGGAGGTGCAGGTATCCCTATACCCAGGCTGTGGGTTTTGCTGAGGACAGAAGCCCTGGAGGGCAGAGCTGTGTTTGCCTGGCAGAGGGGAACTGGCTTCATGTGGGCTGTAGCCAGGCACTGCCATGGGAGTCCTAGGTAGGAGGGGTCATGCCAAACACAGTGTTGCCCTCACCAATGTCCATCCATAGCCCCTTGTCCCTACATGATGTGATGCTTATGATGGGGGATTATGTTAACCCTTTCTGCACAGGAAGAAAGGAAATGAGGGTTTGTTTGCCCTAAGACCTTCCCAAGACCCATAGCTGGTAAGTGGCCACGCTGTGATTCTAGAACTCCCCTCACTAGCTCCCTATCCCTGGCAATGTGAATGGTGGAAAGAGGTCATAGACTGCTGATTACCTGCACAGAGAATGGGCGTTACCCTCTGATAGCCCAGAGACGTTTCCTTGCTTAGCCCAGGCTGAAAGAGTTCAGGGCCGAAGATATGGATTTATAAGAGCTGATAATTCTTAGAAACATCCTCACAGTGGGGAGGAAGATGCTTTGAAACGCTGGAGAGAGATCATCTCCCACGGCCAGGTCCCATTTCCCTCTTCTCATTACCAAGTGCCAATCAGGTCAGACACATGACAAAAATAAATATTCTCTGCCTCCTGAGATCCCTTATTTCTTTAGGCCCAGTCCAAATGCCCTATCCCCAGTGCAGATTCTCTGGCCAGTTTCAGTGGGCTGACCCCTTTGCTCTTGCACAGCTAGAACCTAGGCAGACATAGATCTCTCCTTGAGAATGTGCCAGATTTGCATTCTCTGACATCGCCCACCCTGTGGCAAGTTATAGGCGAGCAGCAATGTATTGTAAGGCTAAAAGATTTTCTGCCCTCATTTCTTTTTTTTTTTTTTTTTTTCTTTTTTGCGGTACTGGGGATTGAACTCAGGGGCATTCTACCTCCAAGCTACACCCCTAGTCCTATTTTTTATTCTTTATTTTGAAACCGAGTCTCACTAAGTTGCAGAGTGCCTCACTAGGTAGCTGAGGCTGGCCGCAAACCCGGATCCTCCGGTCTCAGACTCCCGAATGCTGGGATTACAAGTGTGTGCCACCGCGCCTGGCTCTGCCCTCATTTCTTACTGTAGATGGAAATACTTCATGATAAGATGTCTCCTATGGCTAGAATAGGGGGTATGGGGCAGGGAGTGGAGGCAGTAGAGCCGTGGGCAGGACTGGATTAACCTGCCTGGTGAAGTGTTCTCTCTGGCGGTGGTAAGGTGGGAAGCCCAGGATGCAGGTAGAGACTGGATGGGGACAACCAGAGGGCTCAGCAGGTTCAGGGATACTTGCCAAATCTGGATTAGGTATTAGGCATTGGGAAAGCCCAGTGCAGAGCAGGCCAGAGATACAATTAGCAGTCAGGGAAGAGGAGGAGGCAGGAAGAAAGGGCAGGGACACTTAGTTTCCTGGTGGCCTCTGATGGGGTCAGGGGGTAGGTAATAAAGAATCTTAAGTGCAAGAGGAATCAGAAGGAGTCTTAAAACCTGAGGGGACACCTTAATTTTGGGTACTAGTGATTGAACCCAGGGGCATTCTATCTCTTATCTACACTCCCAGCACTTTTTATTTTTTGTTTTGAAACAGGGTCTCATTAAGTTGCTGAAGGTCCTGCTAAATTGCTGCAGCTGCCCTCAAAGCTGCAATCCCTTTCTTTCAGCCTCCCAAGTACTGAGATTACAGACTTGTACCACCATGCCTGACCTTTAAAAGGAGGGTAGTAACTCACTTCCCAGACTACAAGGGAGGTTATCCCAGAGGACTGGTGGAAACAGCTGGAGCTGCTGTGAGGAGGCCCCTGCAGGGTAGAGTGACTGTTTTCTGCAGTGTGATGGTGGCCAAGCTGGGCTGCAGAGGGAGACAGGCAGTGCAGGCGCTGTGGGTGTGATGGTGGCCAAGCTGGGCTGCAGCGGGAGACAGGCAGTGCAGGTGCTGTGGGCTTCAGAGTGGGTGCCCAGCACAGGCCCACAGCTTCATTGATTCTGCTTCTTGCATGACACAAATAGCCGGAAATGCAAACACCGCTGCATCCAAGCACAGCACCCCTTAGCATTACTAATTAGCTTGGAGCTGATTTCTTGCAAGGGAGCAACTCCATCACATCTGAGTAGCCTGGGTGGGGAGGCAGGTTGGGTCAGTGGCTGTCCACAGATGTCTTTCCCCAGTTTGTCTTAAAAAAATGTCCTAAACAATCACCCATCCATGCCCCCGTGGTCCCACCTTCCCAAGGTGATGGTGCTTAGGTCTTATTAGTTAAGAGAGGGACTAATTTGTGTAATGGAAAAGTCACGGAGAGAGAATGTGGTGTAAATGTTAATCATTTTTTTAACTTCGCATTATGTGATCCGTTAACATTAATATTTAATTTAATGCAGTCAAAAGATTAATGCTTGTGTTTATTTCTAAAAAAGGCAAGGATGCTTCAGGCTGCTTTTCAGCTTGGTTGAGCTTTGGAAAAAAAAATAAACCCACATACACACACACACACACACACACACACACACACACACACAAACACAAAACCAACAACAACCCACCCAGCACAGAAGAAATGTATTCATGCCGCAATAATACAAATATCTTCTTCCCCACCCGCTTCTCCCTCCTCGACTCCTAAAAATAAGCCACAGGGTTCTAATGGGGACACTGATTAAATATTCGGCTCTGTAATTTATGCCCAAGTGAATCCCAACAGGAACCAGAGGCCCTGGAAATCTGTTGTGAAATAATTATCCTGAATGACATTGTGGAGCTGGTCTGCGAGGGTGCTGTCAATAATGCATTAGCCCAAATCTGTTTGAAATACGGCAAGGAAATTACACGATCTTCATGGGAACCTGAAAGAATTATCAGTAAACAAATTTAATCAACTTGATGTTATGCATACCACTCAACCTCTTATTATCTGATCATCTGGGTTTAGAACACGCAGGGGAATTGAATGACGTGGGATGCGCGAGGCTGCGGCTGTGTGTGTGTGTGTGTGTGTGTGTGTGTGTGTGTGCGTGTGTATCCATGCTTGATGGAATCAGCCTCAGGTCTCTGCATTTCTCCTCCTTCGCTGCATTTCATTTGCATTTTTTTTCTCTGGCCTGATTGTTGGCTGCCAGCTCTTACCCCAGCCTAACCCTTGAATACCCATTTCTCCCAGTGTCTGAACGCCTCTTAGAAACGCTAGAGGCCTGCTCACCCTTCCTCCAGATGCCCCTTCCTCCTCTCCTGCCTTCCAAAGAAGGAGTAGTGGGCTCTGTCTGGCAGCTCAGAAGCAAAGAGGCAGGGGAGGAAGTGAGGCAGCATCTCATTTTCGTGGGTTGTTCTTGTCTTTGAATCTGAGGGGGACCCTGGTAGGAGGGGTTCTCTCATGACCACTTGGGAAGTTGGAGGCAGACTCAATATGTAAACTTTTAGATCCACTCCTCATAATACCTCTGTGCCCCAAGGTAGAACATTGCTTTTCCTCTGCCCTACAAACTGCAGAAAGCATTTCCAAGCCTACTGTAGTGGCATAGCCCTGTAATCTCAGTACTTGGGATGCTGAGACAGGAGGATCACAGACTTGAGGACAGCCTCAGCAACATAGTGAGACTCCCAGAAACTTAGTGAGACCCTGTTTCAAAGCAAAACAAACAAAAAAGGGCTGGGAGTATAACTCAGAGGTAGAATGCTCCTGGGTTCAATCTCCAGTAAAACATGCATGCATGCACACATGCATGAACATGATAAAGCAAACTGAGCCCTTAGTTTCCTGTTAGGGGACTTGGGTGGTCCTTAATGAGTCTCTAAGTCTTCTGGACTCAGCTCGCCTATCTGAATGACAGAGGGGTTGGAGGACATGGCCTTTCAGAGACCTCTTATCCTATCCTGGACAAATCTATGTTGTCATCTGCTATCTAAGTTCCTCAATTGGCTATAGCTTTGTGCTTCAAGGAAGAGTGTCTAGCATCCATTTCCAGACCAGAACCTCCTACTCCTGCTTTGTGAGGGGGAAGTCTATTCTTGTTGAGCACCTGCTATCTCATTGCCTGGGACTTGGCCCTGTGGGGAGGACATGCTCAGTGAGTCCAACTTTGAGCTGGTTCTGGGGCTGGTGTTGACTTGATTTGATGGGGCCTGGGAAGTTCTGCTTGGGGACTAAGTAAACACCAGTTCATCTCGCAGGTATTTTTTTTCTTTTTTGTACCTACTGGGTGTCTGTTTTTATAGTTGGCATTAAGTATGGACTATACGTTGTGCACTGAGCTAAGTATTCCACACATTTTCAAAGCATAGTGGAGGAGATATTACTAGGAATGAGCCATTGGGAAGTAAAGGTAAGAAATGAGGAAGGATGCACCTATGTTTTAAAGAACAGTAGAAACAAAGGAATACCAACACCCCTTAGAAGCTGCAGAAAGGTCTCTTGTACTTCCAGCCATCAATACAGGCCAGACCTTGGCCACACATAGGACCAGCCTAACAAATGAAAGTGTAGGTCTGGTGCTGTCCAGTATGGTAGCCACTTGGCTGTCTAGTATTAAAAGTGTGGCTGTTTCAGATTGAGATATGCTGTAAATGTAATATTGCAAAGATTTGGTATAAAAAAGGAATGTGAAGTATCTTATTCACAACATTTTATGTTGAAGTAACATTTTAGGTATAGTGAGTTAAATAAAATACAGTACTAAAGTAAATTTTAGATGTTTCTTTTAACTTGTTTCATGTGATTACTATAAGATTTAAAATTGTATATGTGTCTTGTATTGTATTTCTATGGGACAGTGCTGGTTTAGATATTCAAAGAATTTATCTCACAGAGCAGGGAGCCCTGTATGGCTTTCTCTTCTCATTTCTCATAGGGGAGGCTTGAGGGCAGTTTGTAAAAGTTTCTAAGAGAATCAGCCGGGCGTGGTGGCGCACTCTTGTAATCCCAGCATTCGGGAGGCTGAGACCGGAGGATCCGGGTTCGTGGCCAGCCTCAGCTACCTAGTGAGGCACTCCGCAACTTAGTGAGACCCGGTTTCAAAATAAAGAATAAAAAATAGGGCTGGGGGTACAGATTGGAGGTAGAATGCCTCTGAGTTCAATCCCCAATACTGAAAAAAAAAAAGTTTCTAAGAGAATCAGTCAGAAAGATGAGGAAAAAAGATCTTGGATATGAAGGACGATTGGCATCTTATTTCTTATTTAATTTCTTAGGCAGTGGAATTGCTGATATGCCTTTTGTGCTTATTTGAACAGGGTTAAAAGATAATTGGAAAATTGGTAAGTAGAATAATGGTCCCTCAAAGATGTCTACCTGCTCATTCCAGCAACCTGTGGATATGTTGCCTTCTATGGCAAAAGGGACTTTGCAGACCTGATTAAGTTAAGAAACTTGAGATGGGAGATTATCCTGGATTATCCAGCAAGACCGAATCTAATCACAAATACTTGAAAGCTGAGAACCTTACTTGGCTGCCATCAGAGATGGGATAACTGAGCTGATGAAGAAGAGGCAGGAGGAATTAAAAGTGTTAAATGAACTGAACTCACTATCTCAGACTTTGAAGATAGAAGGAGGGGGCCATGGTCCAAGGAACGCAGAAAGTGAGCAGCAAATAAATGAATTCTCTCCTGGTGCCTCCACAAGGGAACAGCCCTCTCAACACTTTCTGACCTATAGAACTGCAAGGTAATAACCTTGTGGTTTTTTTTTTAAGCCATTAAGTTTGTGGTAATTTGCCATAACAGCAATAGGAAACTAATACAGAGAGAGACATTGGGTTGGAGAGAGAATGAGGCATTCTGGCACAGTGAAGTTGCATGAGTTGAGAGGCAATTTTGGAATTCAGTTAGACTTGAGCCATTCTGCCAAGATCTGTCCAAGCAGCTGGCTGAGAGGGAAGGCAGCTTAACAGTAAGAGGCTTCAGAATAGACCACCAAGGGTGGGAGTTGGGGATCAGAGGAGGTCAGGCAGCTTTTGGGGCTGTGTAGTTCAGAGCCCCTCTACCTGTGGGGTCTCCTGAGGAGTTCATGGATGTGTTCCAAGATGAGTTTGAGACCTATCACCAAGAGATTATTATCAGAGATAGTGAAGAAAGGGCCATGCAAAAGCCATAAGCCACCAGTAGCAGCTAGATAGGCTGGGTTGTGCTAAGTAACAAACAGTTCCCAAATCTTAGTGCCTTATGACAATGAAGCTATTTTCACTGTTCATTCTCCATGTCTGTTTCTACTTATCCTAGTGGAATTCATGCTCATGTGGCATCTACGAAATCAAATCACATGGCTCCACTTAGCCTCAAGGGGACAGAAAAGTATAATTCTGCCACATGCCTACAAAGGGCTAAAACTGGAGATATTTATTGACCAGCAATAATGTATATCAATCCCACTTTCTGTCATCCCTATCCTTGTTTCCAGGCCCAAAAGTATTTGAAGAGAAAGGGTCCCAGAAGAGGAAGGGGAGGAGAGAAAAACAAGGCTATGATCACTTTCTCATGGTGAGATTTTTTGTGTGTGTGATGCTGGAGATTGAAACCAGGGTCTCATGCTAGGCAAGTGCTCTACCACTGAGCTACACCCAAGCCCTTTTTATTTTATTTTGAGACAGTGTCTCACTAAGTTGCCCAGGTTGGCCTTGAACTTGGGATCCTCTGGTCTCAGCCTCCCAAATACCTAGGATTACAGGCGTGTGCCATCATGTCCATCTCGCATGGCAGGATTCTTGGCTGATGCCTAGCTAGCCTGGGAGGAAGAAGAGAATGTGAATCTTAAAGTAGATTTGCAATTATGATTGTAGGCCAGACTAGACTTTCAATTTAAATATTGAAAATGAAAGGAGGCTGGGGGCTCTTCCTACTATGTTCCACAAAATAGGAATTGGAGATTTGTTGGGGTGTGGATGAAGGCAGTGCTTAGAAAGACATAAAGCTGTTTTCCAACTCTATTAAACCAACTACCCATGCACTTAATCCTCAAAATGATCCTTTGAAGCAGTCACTGTTATTACCGTCATTTTGCATATGACAAAACTGAGGCTCAGAGAGGTTAAGCAATGTGTCCAATGGCACACAAGTCAAGCAGCTAGCTAGGCCTTAAGCTCAGATTGGTCTGATGCCAAGAACGGGCCTTTAAAAGCTATCTTTGCTATCTTTGTACCATTACCCTGTGGTAAGCGAACCTTCTGCAATGGACAAGGAGAGACATGCCTACAGTATGATCCCTCTGTGGGCAACAGGGTAACATTCTGGGGTACCCACTAAGTGCGGGGACCAGCTGGAGATTGATATGCGCTACCTCACGGAGCTCCCAGGCAACTCCACAAGGTAGGTAGGCAATTCCACACCCATTCTTCAGAGGAGCCCAGCTGAGGCATCAGGAGATAAGGCAATGGGTGGGTAAGATTAGAACTTCAATTTAAGAGTTCTTGAAACTCTCTCCGTCCAGCAAGAATTCCCCAGTGAATGGGTTTTGGAGGAAGGAGAGGTCACTGTCAGGTGGAATTGTCTTGAGGAGGGCCTTAGGGTGATGCAAGTCAGGGGGTGGCAGGTGAGGGTGAGAGGGCACACAGGAGCTTGGGAACAGAGACAGGCAGGTCTGATTGGCACTGAGAGTGTAAGAGCAGGGGAGCAAGAGAAAGACAGGTTGGAGCCAGATGGGAGTCATTTGGAATGCCAGGCTGAGGAGCTTGGCTGTTTTCCCTCGGGCCCTGGGAGACCATTTGTAGTGAGGCCTGGCATGCTGATGGAGGAGCAGGAGGAAGCTAGGAGTCTGGGGTGACCAGGGCTACTGCTGAGTGCCAGTGCTGGGGCTTTCTGTCCAGGGAGTCATTATCCCCCTAGAAAGTAGAAAACAGGAAGGGCCTAGTGTAAGCAGAAACATCCCTTAAAAGAAAGGCATAGTCAGGATTGGGGAAGAGGTCAGGAAGATCCCAGGTGCAGCAGGACAGACGCCCCTGCATGAGGCAGGGAGGCATCACAGGGCAGAAGAGAGAATTCATGTTCAGTGCATGGCATACTACATTTTCAGGTCTCAGCTTACTCTTTCACCATCTATGTGACTCTGCACATAATTTTGCTTTTCTGACATACACAGAAAACCAACAACAAACTGTTATGGTTTTGATTTAGAATGTCCCCCTAGACCTCACAGAAATAACGCAGACATGTTGGAAGCAGGCTTAGGTGCTGAGGAGGGGTCCCTGGGGTGTGGCCTTGGAGATTTTATATGGTCCCTCCTCCTCCTGCTCCCTCTTGCTTCAGGCCTGTGTGATGGGAGAGCAAAGCACTTGCTCTCTCTTCTTCTCTCTCTGCTTCACTCTGCCATGTCCTGAGCTCCACTGAGGTAGCCGGTCATGGATTGAACCCCCCAAATCTCCAGAACTCAGAGCAAAGAAATCCTCCTTCCTCTGAGTTGTGGTCGTCAGGTTTTTTGGGTCACAGCAGTGAGAATACTGACTGAAACACAAGCCAACAAAGCCCCACGAGAGCGGGCTGTAGAGCCTGCAAA
The DNA here is from genome assembly GCA_004027655.1 of Graphiurus murinus. Lineage (NCBI taxonomy): Eukaryota > Metazoa > Chordata > Mammalia > Rodentia > Gliridae > Graphiurus > Graphiurus murinus. Next base: position 33,944 of record PVLC010014297.1, read on the forward strand.
TGTCCTCACACTGTGCTTTACATGTTCCGACATGAAGCCCCTTTAGTTTATCTGGCCTCCCTCATGAGCCCCTTTCCTAAAGGGGAACAGTGAACCCTCACATGCCAACTGACATGTCTACTAGCCTATTCTGTCTCCTTTCAGTTAAGATGTTGCTGCTCCTCATTTTCATATTTCCATCAGGACTGGTTTAAGTAGTCTCCTTGGGATTCCTCCAGGACTCTGTAAGTAAATTTCAGTCTTTTGGAGCTGCACACCTTCTTCGTCCTCTCTTCAAGATGTTACCTGAGTTCCTGAGGAGTTAACTGCATTCTCAAGGGAAGGGCCCCAGATCTGTCCTTCATATCCAAGGGCTAGGATTGTCAGCTCTCTGGCCAGTGGTCTCTAAGGTAGGACAGGCCTCTTCTATCCTGGGAGATGAGCTGCTGGTGGTCTGTGGAGTTGGCTGTTTATCCTGAGGCCACAAGTTCCTGTCCATGGTGGCTTCTTTCTCTTGCTCTCAGGCCTCTGCCTCTCACTCCCTTTAGGTCCCCTCCTTGAGGGAGAGTTGGGAGCTTCTCAGCCATTTCCTGTGGTCCCTGCCACGCTGTCCTCTGCTAAGCTGGAAATGCTTGGGTGAGTGGCTTTTCCTAGAAGCTTGGGGATTCCTGCTAGTAGAAATGGGAGTGGACCTTTAATTCTTTGATGGCTTTGGCTTTCCCTTCAACCTATTCAACACATCTCTTGAAGGTGAGACTGTAGCTGAGAGGAAGGGTAGAACACATTGGCTTCACCTCTGTTGCCCCTCCCTCCATCCATATTTTCTTTCATACAACCATTTGCTCATGAAGAGATGAATGTACTGGTTTATAACTTTGGAGAAATACCCTGCCCCCGGTCATGTTCAGGGACCCTGACTCCAGGCCCAAGTCCTAGGAATAGATAGCTAAATTAGGCCTGGCCAATCAGATTATCCCATTTCCCTAGCCAGTGATTGGTTCAGGGATGGCCATGTGATCCACATCTGTGCAATGAGAGACAACCCCGAGAACTTACAGCTTTATGACAGAGGAGCCTGATCACTCTTTTTTTTTTCTTTGTGGTACTGGGAATTAACCCAGGGACATTCTACCTCTGAGTTATGCCCCAGCCTATTTATTTTATTTTTAGGTTGGTGAGAGTCTGTCCTCCTGTCCTGTGATCCTCCTGTCTCTGTCTGCCAAATAGTGGAATTATTTGCTCACTTTGAATTGTAATGTAATTTACCTAGAGTGGAAATATATAGATCTTTAGTTGGAAGAGTTTTGACAAATTTGTACACAGTTGTCCACACCCGAACAAAGATATAATTTCCATTGCCCTAAGAAGTTTACACAACCTCTTTTCCAGTCATTTCCTTTCAAGTCAATGCTACCCACTATCTAATTCATACACCAGAGGCAACTATTATTCTGACTTTTATCATTGTAGATTATTTTTCTGTTCTAGAACTTTTCATTCTGGACATTTCACTGTTTCATTATATATTTGTTTGTTCTTAATCCAATATCACACTGACTTGATTACCGTAGTTTCACAGTAAGATTTTTTTATTTTTATATTTTTCAATGGTGAGGATTGAACTCAGGACCTTGTCTGTGCTAGGCACATGCTCTACCATTAAGTGACATTTCCATTTCTTATAGTAATTTTGAAGCCAGGCAGTATATATTTTCTAATTTTTTTGAAGATTGCTTTTGCTCTTTAGGTCCTTTGGATGTTCATATACACTTTAGATTCATGTTTTTGAGTTCTTAAAAAACATGCTGGAATTTTGATTGGGATATCACTGAATCTATAGATCAATGTAGAGAAAGGTGAGATATCTATATTGAATTCTCCAGCCCAAGAATATGATATATTTCTCCATTTATTTAGTTCTTTAATTTCTTTCAGCAATGATTCATTGTTTTTAGTGTAGAAGTCTTCCATTGTGTTCTTCCTAAGTATATCATATTTTTGATATTTTGTGGCTAATCTGGAAGTCCTCTTTATGGGTTTTCTTAGCTGCTGGGAGATAAGACAAGCAAGGTCCACCAAGGGGGGGAGGGGAGATTGTCTTCCTGAGAGTGAATTAAAAACTGCAAGAGACAGAGATGAGAGAGAGAGAGAGAGAGAGAGAGAGAGAGAGAGAGAGAGGATTTGAGAGTTATTTTATTCAGTTTTGAGTGAAGTCAGGTCTACCCTGGACCTTGCTGGAGACCATACATTTACTTCATGTGCTGAATCATTTTGAAGAGGATTCCTATCACTTGGAGATGAGTGATAGGACTAAGCCCCTGTCTGACTTGGTCTAGCCTTGAAGGGCTAGTATGTGTGCGTGTGTGGGTGTGAGTTCTATGCCCACAAGGAAAAGAAAACATGGGCCACCAATTCTTGTTTCATCTTCCCATGAGTGAGAGTTCCTTACTGCTGAGTTCCTTACTCAGTGACCACTATGGATCGAATGTTTCAAAATTAATTTTTTGAAGCCTTAACCTCCAGTGGGATGGTATTTGGAGACAGTGCCCTTGGGAGATAATTAGGGTTAGATGAGGCCAAGAAGGTGGAGCCCTCATGATTGTATTAGTGCCTTTCTAGGAAAAGACACTACAGAACTTCCTCTCTTTCCCTTTCTCCACTGACAAGCAGGGAGGAAAGGCCATGGGCACACCTAGTAAGAAGGTGGTTGTCTGCAAGTCAGGAAGAGAGTCCTTGCCAGAACATACTGGCGCCCTTGATATAGAATAGAAGAAATAAGGATATGTAGAAAGGAGACCAATGGGAAAGGGAGAATAAATGGTAGCTGTAAATCCAAGAAGCTCCATGAACACCCTTCCCTTTACTTCCCAAGCCTGTGTTCCTCCAGTTCTAAATTCTTAAAAAGCCCTTGAATCTTAGAGTACTGAGTCCAGATGATTAATGCCTACATACATTCCTAGTTTGCACAGTGCATTTTTTTAGACTAAGTAAATCCAAGGGAAAATATTGTTAGAGGCTTATGGTACAGCTCCAAACATTATCTGTTGACAGTATGACGCCAACCTAGACATCCTGAATGAACCAGCCCATCGTGACCCATCCTGCTCCATGACTAAGAGAATTGAGCTCAGCAGGCTGACGTCAACACCCACGCACTTCCCATGTTCACTATTTATAAAGTGTTCTTTAAAAAGAAGAGCTTATGACCCCAAAAGGGTGTCTCACTCTTAGACGCCCACTCTCCTTCTCCCTTTGAGTGTGTATTTCTTGCTTTTCTAAATAAACCTTCATTTGTGCCTCTTTGACATGCCCCAAAGATCCTTTCTGTGGCATGAGACAAACACCTGCTAGGGCTGAGTTGAGGTCCCTTTCTCCCTTCTGGGGGACCTCCTCAGACAATCTGGTGACATTTCAAAATGTAGCAGGGGTCCATTTCTTGGATTAATTATGATCTTGTGGCTCAGCTAGCAGGTGGCTTATTTTAAAACGAAAGTATTTTTTTCTTCTCCTTCTCCTCCTGTTAACAAATAGCATGTTCTTATCAGTTTACTGAGTGCAGGAATGAAGGGCCAATGCCAGCAAGTCCAGGGAACTCATCTCAAGGCTGCGTTCACTGACTTCTTCCCATTTGCTAGCAAGTCAATACAATTTCCTTTCCCTTCTTTCCAAAGGCTTGTTCCAATTATTTGATTTGACAAATTGGGGCATGTATGGAATTATTGGTTATACCCTGGCCTCAGACTTCCAGCCTCCAAAACTATGAGAAAATAAGTTTCCGCTTTGTTACTAGTCCATCCAAAGTGTCGCAATGGGAATCAAGTGAGATACGTATAAAAATGCACCTAATACATGTTTTATCTTTCATCCCAATAACACTAGTCTGTATCATTTTGTTATGGCAAAATAATATAATTAATAATTTTATTGCAGACTAATGTAGTGATCTGCTAAGTGAGTAAGTGAGGTCATTGCTCGAAACCAACCTTTCCTCCCTCCCTCCCTCCTTCCCTTCCCTTCCCCTTCCTTCCTTCCTTCCTTCCTTCCTTCCTTCCTTCCTTCCTTCCTTCCCCTAAAAGATGCACAATCTAAACCCATACTGAAGAAAAAACAATTGTCTCTATTAGATGAACTGTGGTCCTCAAGGAATAAAACAAATACCTGTATTTTTTTTTTTGATACTGGGGATAGAACGAAGGGGCATTCTGCCTCTGAGTCCCTTTTAATTTTTATTTTGAAACAGGGTCTCACTAGATTGCTGAGGCTGGCTTTGAACCTGTGATCCTCCCGTCTCAGCCTCCCAAGTACTGGGATTACAGGCGGACATTACAATGCCTAGCTAGATCTCTGGAATTCTGTTGAGGAACATGAGATCTGGCTTTTCTTGGCATCACAAGAAGCACACCAGCTTCTGGGGCTGCCTGCTCTGCAGCCCAGGGAACAACCTCTTGTTAAGTTCTTTGGGTTTAGACTTTCTTTCTGCTGACAGCAAGGGTTAGGGGCAGGAGTGGGGAATGTGTGTATGGGAAGCACTTGCATTTTCTCCAATACAGTTTAGCCGTCTATCCATTCAACTATCCGTCCTGTCAGCACTGAGATTTTTAAAATACTTTCATCGGTGCATTGTAACTGCACATCATAGATTCAAAGTGACATGTTAATACATGCAGACATCACTCGGTGTATTTCCCTCCCAGCACTGAGATTTCATTGGGATGAAAGATAAAACATGTATTAGGTGCATTTTTTATACGTATCTCACCTGATTCCCATTGCAACACTTTGGATGGACATTATTCCCCCATTTTATAGACGAGGAAGTAGAGGCTTAGAGAGTTTAAGTCCCTTATAAGTCCAGGAGACGAGAAAGGGACAAAGCTGACATCTGAAACCCAGCTCATGCGCTCCCTGTTCTGAGACTCTGTCTTGGTTTTCTCTGTGCAAGTCCATGCTTATCAGTGTGGGGGGAGGGGGGAGGTAAGAGGGTTAGAAGAGACCAAGGATGAATCTTGTCATCAAACCTAGCAGTCTATAGGAGGAGCTGAGACAAGTGAATGGCTGCAACAGGAAATAGAAACACAAAGTTTCTCCCTCCCTTGAACTGAACCCAGAGACATTCTACCTCTGAGCTACACTCCCAGCCCTTTTTTTATTTTTGTATTTTGAAACAGAGTCTTGTAGATTGGTGAGAGTCTCGCTAATTTGTTCAGGCTGTTCTTGAACCTGTGATCCTCCTGTCTCAGCCTCCCAAGTACTGGGATTACAGGTGTGTGCCACCATGCCTGGCTAGGAGTTTCTTTAATGATACTAATCTTCAGTGTTCAAGGAACACAAAAACAAAATTGTAATTCTAGGAGGTTCTTGAGAATTCTCAAAGTCATAAGTTATTTTTAAGATTCCTATGTTGTCCATTCTCTTTACTCATGATTATGAGTAGTTGACTTTTGCTTAAGAAATAAGAAATATTAGGTGAGTGTAGTAGGATTGTAGCCTGTAGTGGACATCAAAACATGGGAAAATGCCAGCAAACATTACTGGACTGTATTTGAATAATATAAGCTTGAGATTTCTTGTGTGTGTGTGTGTGTGTGTGTGTGTGTGTGTGTGTGTGTGTGTGTGTGTGTTACTGGGGATTGAGCCCAGTGGCATTCTACATTTGAGATACAACCCTAGTCCTATTTTTTATTCTTTTTTTTTTTTTTTTTTT
>PVLC010014298.1:5513-39721 GCA_004027655.1 Graphiurus murinus
GCACGCTTGTAATCCCAGCATTCGGGAGGCTGAGACCGGAGGATCCGGGTTCGCGGCCAGCCTCAGCTACCTAGTGAGGCACTCCGCAACTTAGTGAGACTCGGTTTCAAAATAAAGAATAAAAAATAGGGCTGGGGGTATAGCTCGGAGGTAGAATGCCTCTGAGTTCAATCCCCAGTACCGAAAAAAAAAAAAAAAATACTTTATAGCAGTCTTTTTAGCAGTATAGGTTAGGAGGAAGCCTGGCTAGCCATAAGGTGGACATTCAAATTGTTTGCTGAGCTGAGTTAATTAACCCTTGAGTGGTTACTTTAGATGAAACAATCAATTTTTCATGGCTCTTAAAGTAAAAGGCAAAACCTTTTACATATTATGCTAATTTGCGTTTCTTTCCATGCTTTGAGTTCTGTCCTCTATGACTAGTGTGTTTTCTTGTCTTCTTATAACCCAGATTTTTATATAACAAACTCTCCGGTCCATTCTTCAAATTGTAGCCTTGAATCTAGTTGTTGATCTCTCAGCATGTGAATCTCTCCTTTACATTACCTATTGCACCTTTAACTATATTTTAATTGATGTGGTTATTTGGTGAATCTCCTTCTAAATTGAAAAGTCTATACTGAAGGCAGAGACTGCAACCGTCTTTGCTCACCAGTTATTCCCACTGTCTATACATATACCTGCTATATATTGGGCTCTCAGGAAACAATTATGGAATAAAAAGAAACAAATGAGTGGATCTATCAATCTACACATTGTACCTGTTTTTTCAGGCCATTCTAGGCATGTGGACATATAAAAAATATACAAATAGAGAAAAATACAGATTCAATTCACTTATGATGGAGTTAAATTTCAATAAGCCACTATACATTGAAAATATCATAATTCAAATATGCATTTAATACATTTACCCTACTGAACATCACAGCTTGGCTACACAGTGCCAAGTGAGATCCGCCAGTCTCAGAAAGTGAGGCCACATGTCGTTTCTCATATGTGGAAGCTAGAGAGAAACTGGAAACAAAAGAAACTGCAGATAAAGGAGAAACCATTCCAATGAAATAGTGGAAGGGGATTAAGGAAAAGGGGTGTTTGATGAAGGAAACAGTTCAAATATTGCCAATCTCAATAGCTTGTATGGGGAGGGGAGATGGGGTGAGATGGGGGAGGGGGAAACACAGCAAGTGGTGTGTGCATGTATGTTTCTATTACTCTGAACCTCATTATGATGTACAATTGCAATGCACCAATAAAAGTATGTAAAATATATACTCTGAAAAATTTTATTCTTGTGACAGTATCTCAAAATCTAGTAGGAACATTGATAATTGAGCATACAAATCAAAGTAAATATGAAAATTATTTAATTATGATACATACATAGTTAGAAGAAATTGAAGAAGTATGTGTGGTTATTTATCCCCATCACCCCAAGGGAGGAAGATATGTGTTATCTTTTGACACTTCCCATTTGTTTACCACATTCTAGTCAATGATTCTTCTCTTGTTATTTCTTTGGTTTCCAAATGAAAAAAAAACAAAAACAAAAACAAAAATCAAAAAGGAAAAGAAAAAAACTGGTCTTATATGCTTGTAGTCTATAGAAATCTCTATGCCTTTGGCTCCCTGCAATCATTCAGTGTTTTCCTCAAAGAAAATCTCCTATAAGCCACATACCACACAGCCAGTTTTATAGTACTCCTTGCATATCCCTGGCATTCTTAGATTATTATCTTGCTTTTATTTTTTATTACACTTACAAATATCTCAAAACTTATTGCTTATTTGTTTGTTTTCCATATTCATTACGTCTTCTAGAACGCAAGAGTCAAGAAGGAAGAAAAGCTATCTTTGGTCTTTCTCAATGTATTTTCTTTGACATGTCAAAGGCGACCAAGAACACAGAAAACATACACTAATAGCTTCTGAATGAGAATATGAATTGGGGAAGGATGAATGTATAAGCAGAGATGACTGTAAAATTTTTACCCTGTAAGATCAAATGCAAATATTTAAAATTCAGACTAAAAAAGAGTTTGTAGTTCCAAAAGAGGCAGAAGATTGGTATGTGCTGAGTCACTGAAACATAAAGGAATTATGGTATATTGGGGATTTTTTTTCTGAAGAATCTTGTGTGTCTTGTTTAGAAGGTATGTGTGAGTCATTGATACATAAAGAAATTATGATACATCGGGAATTTTTTTTCCTGAAGGATCATATGTTTAGTCTTGTTTAGGTTGTAAAGATAAGACTATGGAGGTAGAAAGCCAAGGATAGAGCATATTAAGGAAGCACCTCAAAATTAATGAATTTATGTTCTCTTCTCTGAGCAACAGGAAGCCACAGAAGGCATTTAAACTGGTGAATAAAATGATTCATTTTGCATTTTAGCAAGATCAATTCAGCAGTTAGATGGAAATGAAATGGAAGGAAAGTGGCTGCAGGCCAAGAAACCAACCAGAAGATTGCTGTCAATTTCTGGGGAGTATTTCTAAAGCATCCACTAGAAAGCTCTATTTTACTTTTTTTTAGAAAGTGGAACCAATAATATTTAGTGCTAGCATTCAACAAATATATTTTTCTTATTTTTTGCTTTGTTTTAATTTTTTTAAATTTATCTCACACTTTTTTGTTGTCTTTTTTTATGTTGCAAATGATTAGTAGTATATAAATGTATGGGTTACAATGTGATGTTATGATTTATTTCAAGTTTATAAATGCAGAGATGTAAAGAGAAAGAGGAATAAGAAAGATCAAAGATACTTTCTTAGGACTGTTCTATTTAATATGCATATTATCAAAGGTTAAGCTATATAAATGCGTTTGTCAACAGAGGATAAAGAGAGACCAAGGCAATGCACATAGAAAGGCTAAGGCCAGAGGATAAGGAGGCCAAGAGAAGGTCAGTATTACCATATGAGACTTAAATGGAGATTATAGCATGGCCTATATGGAAGAAAAACATTAACATTTTGAGTACCAGCTGGTATCAAAGCTACAAAGACAATCCTAAGGGCAAAGTCGATGCAGACACACCAACAGTGTTGAACCTGGAGGACATTATGCTATGTGGAATTAGCTAAACACAGAAGGGCCAACGCCACTAGCCTGCTCTCACTTATGTGGAGAATCTAAAAACAAAAATGCCAAAGGCATAGTAATAGAGAGTAGAATGGTGGGCTGAGGAACAGGGAGAAAGTGGTGAAATGGTACAAATATGCAATTCGTGAAATGTGTAAGTTCGAGAGATCTAATAGTGTGGTGACCATGGTCACTAGTAACATGTCATTACAATTTGCTGAGGGTAGATCTTAAACAGTCTCATTGCACACTCAGATACACACGGATGGTAGTGAAGTGAGCAGATGGATGAATACATCTTAAATAGATAGATTTCATAATAAATACACATATAAAACATGATGTACACCTCAAGTGTGTTCTCTTTATTCATAAATCATACTCCAATAAAGCTAGAGAAAATAGTACACTGAACCAGGGACTCAACTCAACCCAGACACCAGTTCTACTCTGATCCTGGCTAGCAGCATGACACCAAGTGAAACTATTTCTTCTTCTCTATAGGATTTGCTTACTTTATCTCTCAAAAGAGAACACTGGTCTCCACATCTTCATGTGTTAAGAGAAGTAATCCCCTGCTTCCAAAAGTATTTCAAGGTAGTGATGGAGGTATGAAACCACTTTCAGTATTTCAACATTCACTAAGGAATTTTACATTTTCGGATGAAAATGCTACAGTGGGTATCCACAATATCAAGTTTCTTTTTTTTTCCCCCCCTTTGGTGTCTGAAAATATGACTCATTATATAATCACTTTGCATTATAGGTGGCTCTGATTGGTGATTATATATGTTGTGTTCATAAAAATGGAAACATTATTTCTGCCTTGAGATGATTTGTTTTGCAGACAGAAGTTTGTCTCACATGAACCCAATAGAAAGCATATACAGTTGATGATGCTTGAGGAAAAAACTCAGATTTAGGGGGGGGGACAAATGATAAATAGAGATTATTGAAGTCTTTTGCTGGTTTTCTTTTAGAAATTTATAAGGAAGGAAAGCAATACAGCTTTTTCCTTTTTTCATTTAATAGCCTCAAGTAGCATCTGTCAGAAGATTTCTCAGTAGATTCATCAACAGGTGATATTAGAAAGTACTAATCTATGAGAGGGAGAAAATTGCAAATGGGAATCTTAGGACTATTTTGTCATTCTTTCCATGGAAATTTTCTATGGACTCTGAGTAACTGTTTCTGGGATGAAAGAATTGCTGTGTAGATTTCTTTTATGCCACTGGAACTAGTTTGTTGACCTTATGCATGAGATAAAACATTCTATCTCTGAAACTTCTTACTTTCCCTCAGTGGTAAAGGACAAAAAAAAAAAAAAAAAAAAAAATGATGCTTTCTCATTCTAGTTACTTGGCAAGAAAACCCACTTTCCTATTCATAGAATATAATTTAGAACATGTAGAAATGTTGGTCTTTGAAAAAGAAAGCTTTGAAAGTTTATCTAGGACATTACAGGATACTATTTTAAGAACAGATATAAGGTTAAAAGAAAAAACTGGCAAAATGTAGAGAGGCATGCATGAATTGGCACCTGGACATGCTCTTATGCTGAGAATATACACATATTAAATATACACATATTGGCCTTTGTTGGCACAGTTTATGTTTATGTATTGTATCTAAGTCTAATTACTATTTGTGCCACCTTTCACACCAGAGGCTCCTAATGTGGGAGAAGGAAAGATGGCGGATAGGAGGACCCAAAAGCAACATAGAAGCTCCTTGAGAATGAAGAAAAAAATAGCTCTACACTATCAAACTGAGCAAGCTATTTGGAACTGATATTCTGGCCAGTGTTAATGGTATACTAAATATTCACCCATTTAAAGTTAATTAGGTCCCTGGGTACTAGTTTCCTAAAGTTACTGTTCCATGTCATGGGTATACTCCACTGGGCCACATTTCCTTAGTTTGTGGCTTTTGTCAGGGTAAATAATTCTACTTTTCTATTTCACCTGATTCTGACTTCTCACACCTGAGAATTGACTTTTATTTCCTCTGTCTGAACCCGTAAATGGATTGATTATTTTTAAAAGGAAGACAAGCCGGGCACGGTGGTGCACACTTGTAATGCCAGAATTTGGGAGGCTGAGACCAGAGGATGCGGGTTTGTGGCCAGCCTCAGCTACCTAATGAGGCACTCCTCAACTTAATGAGACCCTGTTTCAAAATAAAGAATAAAAAATAGGGCTGGGGGTACAACTCGGAAGTAGAATGCCCCTGAGTTCAATCCCCAGTACTGAAAAAAATAAAGGAAGAAAGAAGGATGGTTTCTTTTATCAATTTGTGTGGGTCTAGGCTGAGTTTTGGAGACTATCTTCTGCCCCCATTTTAGGACCATCAATATCTTGTTGGTTCTTTCTCTAGTGGATAAAGGTAGACTTAAGATTTCAACTCTGAAACTAACTTATTTCATCAGTTTCTTAACTGGTAGTAAAATTTAGCTATATGATCCTAGAACATCATTGATTTTAAATAACTTTGATGTGATCATTTTGGGAAAAATCAATAAAAATATTGACAAATTGCTCACAATAGTACATGATATATAGGATATATTGATGAAATGTTAGTTTCTGCTTTTCTTAATACAAAAATGTTGAACAAGGAAAAACATACCAGAAAACTGATATGTGATCAGAGATTTTGACTTTCTTGACTTATTATATCAGAGTAAAAGAAAAATACCTATGGTATTAAATGATGTGGTTGTAATATATTTTTTGTTGTTGTTTTTTATGATGGTATAACTGAAATTGTATACTTGAGTGCCTTGGATTCTATATAAAATGAACATTCTTGAAATGATTTGGTAAGGAAAATTTACATGTACAATCAGGCATATACCACTTGCATAAATGTACAAAATATTGTGTACATGTATATTCCTATCACTGTATGTCATGATGATGTGTAATTATAATACACAGAAAGTACAAAATACACATTATTTTGCAGCCCAATTCCTTCATTACAGAAGACACATATGATTGGGAGTAGCAAGTATGATTTCTTATAAAGTTGAAACCCAGGATGGTTGAAAGTGCCCTCTGATCTAATAAGGTGTCCTCAACCTTGAAGGAAAATCTTCATTATCTCAAGAAAAGTGCACTGCCAATTGCATCAGGGGATTGCCTGCATAAGGCAGTTGTGATTTAGCAGTAAGTACAAAGGCTTTTAATGAAAAAGCAGGAGAAATCAATGATGAGGGCTCAGGGAGCATACAAAGTCATATCACCTAAACTTCAGCACTAAAACCTGAATAAACAAATAAATAAAGAAAAAATATATAAATAAATAAATGTAATATGGAAGGCATAAAGAGAAAAACTAATTTGCTCTTTATCTGGAAATGAAATCTCAATATTCACCATACAAAATGTGTGCTGTTTTCCCTACTTCTTTCAAGAGGAAATCAAGTTGTACCCATTTTTCTCCTCCCACATTTTAATTTCCCTGCAGTCACGTACTGGTAGATGAAAAACTCAAATCTGAAAGGCCATTTATATTGCCACTTAATGTCCTGGAAACCAGTGCTATAAATTTATTGAAGACATGTGTTAACAGGGTGATAGAAAATTTACAAACTTACAGACTAGAGCAAGGAGATTTTTATTGAACTGCACAATAGAAACACAATTTGTTTTTAAAAGTAATATATTTGCTGGCAGGTCTCATTTTTCTCTTAGTATTGTATAGGTCATATATTAATAAACAGTTGGCTGCCATCTATCTTATGCTGGTTGACTCAATGGGGAGGGACAGAGCTGGGGCATCTCACCTAATGTTCAGGCTTTGATGGTCATTTACTGGTTCTGCAGTGCCTATTTATTTTCTTTCCATCTTCCTTCTGAGATTTTCTTCCAGATGATGATAAAGTCAATCAGAATAAGAAAGATAATATGGCATCATGAATATATCATTTATTTAAGGTGCTTAGGAATATGCCAGGTGGAGCAATGGTAAGCAAGTGCTCTTTCCCAGATAATCTGTGGAAGAAATGTCGACTCCATTGATAGGGATAGAACAAATGGCTGAAATAATAGCTAATATCAGGGTGCAGCTTCATTTTTTTATTCCCAGAATCCTAAGTGATACACACAGACAATTTTGTCTATCTTCCATTGAATTTTTAACCCCTTAGCGCCTCCATGTTAATGCTTATGCTTGCCTGGTCTATTGTTTTGTGGACTTCTTTCTCAGACAGTGCAACCGTCAACTCCTGGGACTGGAATGGACTACTGTCCCCAGGATAGCACTAGTGTTTATGCCAGTGTATCATCCTGGTTTTCATCTTCTTCTAAAGTTTTGGTTTTGGGGGATTTGTATTACTTTCTATTAAGTTCAACTGGGCAATATAGTGCATTTTTGTAATGTTTATCTGATGTTTTAGGCTTTCTGCACTGGTGAGAATTTCAAGAACCTAATTTGCCATTGCTGAAAATGAAGCAATTTTTTTTTTCCGTCTCTCTAACAAACACAATACTTTTTTTTATTTTTAATCCTAAGAAGATACGATCACATGTGGAATTTCCTATAAACTAAATTTTTTGAAAAACGTAGCTAAAATGTTCTTCTGGGGGAAGATTACCCATCCCTGGGCATACTCCATTTTCAACTATTTATCACAATCCATGAGGTCTTTACAGACCTTCCAGAAGCTGTTCTGCTTTGATCTGCTGCCTTGCTCTCAACAGAATTCCTTGTCCTCTGATGATACTGCAGGACTCACATTTCCCACTTCTGACAGTTCTGTACTATTGTTTCCCCTCATCTTGCAAACCTTACTGTTCATTCTCATATCTGAAAGTTCAAGTCCAGTGAAATATCTTTTAAAAAGGCTTTCTGGATTCCTAAGAATAATCTAAATGTCCATCTTTCATCTTTGGTAGATGGTAGAATTTAGTGATTAGTATAAAATTATATATAATAAAAAGTAAATAACTCATCATGAACTCTTCTATCTATATTCTAAACTTAATCTCTTAGTAGCTTCCTGTGCACCCCCAAGAAAAATAGTGTAAGCAAATGTATGCCAGTAATTACTCTTCTATTTTTAAACTATACAGCATAAATTATTATTATTTTTCAGTACCAAAGATTTATCAAAGGAGTCCTCTACCACTGACCTATATCTCCAGTCCTTTTTATTTATTTATTTTTTTTAATTTTGAGACAGGCTCCCACTAAGTTGCCCAGGATGGCCTCAAGCAGCCGGGATTATAGGTGTGATCCTACATTCCTGGCTGTATAAGTTATTAACTTTTTACGTGTGTTTGGTGCTGGAGATTGAACTCAACTTCTACTTCTGAGCTACATCCCCAGCCCTATTTTATTTTTTATTCTAAAACAGCATCTCATTAAGTTGCCAAAGCTGGACTTGAACCTGCAATCCTCCTGTCTCAGTCCCCCCAGCAGATGTATAATTATTCTTTATGTGGATTTGGTATTTCTTAATTATGTTCATTAGAGATTATTCTTTATCATATATTAGTTTATTAAAAAAATTATAATTCTCACAAAGCATTTATGTTATTGGATTATACATTTGCTTTATAATTGGGCAATTTCCTACTTTGAATATGAGTAAACTTGCTCATCTATATAGCTGGAGTGTGAACAAGAATGGTAGACATGAGGACATTCAAGTTTTAGTAATTAAGCAAATGAAAGTAGGTTTAGTTTCTACTTGTTGGGGTATTTTTATCTCAATAGATAATGTTCATACTGTATCAACATTGCTCAGGAAATTCCAATAACTATTTTGTTAATGTTTTAGCTTTATAGGAACAATTCTATTCACCCTTAATTGTATAGCAAGTTTTATTGCACTCAGTGTAGTTTAAAAAGATGTTAGAAAAGAAATTTGAAGTACCTTGAACATTGCTTCATTTAAAGAGGAAAAAAATTGAGAAAAGCATCTCTAACATTCTCCTGCACAGGCCTTGCATGCGTGGAATCAGCTTTGCCCTTTTGAAAATTTCTAGCTGACCTTTAGAGAAAGCTGAGCTTTGGGGGCTCAGCAGTAATAACACAAAGTATTGCTACTCCTGTTACCAATTCTGAACAAAGCAAAATTCATGAAGCACTTATAAAGATGGCCTTGGTTGCTTAACAATTACTAATTCTAAGCTTACAAATATAAATAAGCTTTTAAAAACTAATTATTTGAAAACATATCTCCATGCCTGTACATGTGCATGTGTGTGTTGTTTTTTTTTTTTTTTTTAGAAGTCTCAATCTGCTACTTACTAGTTATAGTTTGATCAATGTATGCTATTCTTTTCTCCATTTTTTCACCTGTAAATTGGTCATAGTCTTAGTGAAGCAGATAGTATACTACTATTGCTAGGTTTAAATAGTTAATGAAGCACAGAAATTACTAAGCACACACCTGACTAGATGATGCAGAACACAGTGTAAACACTGGCTAGTTAGCTAGGGGATGAAAGTACTAAGTACTAGTTCTGGCATTGCTGCTAAATCTCTCTCTCTCTCTCTCTCTCTCTCTCTCTCTCTCTCTCTCTCTCTCCCTCCCTCCCTCCCTCCCTCCCTCCCTCCCTCTCTCCCTCCCCTTTCTCTTAGATCAAAGGATAATTTAATACAAAAATCACAGAATGATTAGATTCTTTCTTTAGAGCAACTCATGAATAGCTTTAGAAATATCATCTTTTATTTTTATCAAAGTAAATATACTTTTTATTTTTAAATATAATTTATTGGTGCATTGTAATCACACATCATAATGAAGTTTAGAGTGATAGTAACATTTGTGCACACAGCACAGCACTTGGTGAGTTTCCCCAGGATCCCACATCACTCCCTCCCCTTAGCTGTATATAATACTGACAGTGTCATTGATAATTTTGTATATGTACATAGGGTCATTTGAGGTGTTTCCTTTGTCAAATTCCCCTCCCCCATCATCTACCTCCCCTTCATCACCCCACTGGAGTATCTCTTCCTTTATTAGGAGTCACTGTTACATCCCGGTTTCTCCCTTTCACATATGAGAAAAAACAAAGGACCTTCTACTTTCAGTAACTGACTAATCTCATTTAGCATAATAATCTCTGTTTCCATCCATTTTCCTGCAAATGACATAATTTTGTTCTTCTTTATGGCTAAATAAAATCAACTCTATTTTTATTCATTCCTCTTTTGTGATTAAATGAGCAATGTGGACTATATGTTCACAGAAGACTTTTCCATTCTTCAGGTTCACGATCTCTCCTCCATGAAACATCCTGGTCTATGCCCCATTTCTAACCTCTCAGCTGTGTGATTTCTCATTGAACTTTATTGCAACTCTTCACAACATGTTTCTCTCCTGTGTTAAGCACAGACTCCAAGAACTTACTAAAAAAATGCATTTCTCTCAAATTATTAAATCTACTGACAAAAAATAAGACACCAAGAAAATGTCTAGTGAGTAAACCAACAATGGACAGAAGCGAGTAGAACTGTAAGATGCCAGCTGATAAATAGCCATTGCAGATTGGAAGAGGAGATTGCAGAATTCTAGCTGGAGGTCTCTGAGTGGGGGTGAGGGAATCACTGCTAAAATATCTGACTTTTTGACTCTATCCTGAGTCATATTAAGAAGCATTTCAAAAGAGGTCTCAGGTTTAGTCCATTTTATGTGGCTATGGCAGATATCTGAGACAGGAAAATTATTAAAAAAAAAAATGTTTATGGACCTGGAAGCTGAGAAGGTCAAAAGCAAGGTGACAGTATCTGCTCAACTTCTGAGAAGGACTTTGTGCTGCTTGAACTCAAAGCAGAAAGTGGAAGGGTAAGCAGGTGTGTGCAACAGAGGGAGAATAGGAGGAGAAAACAGGGGACTTTATAATCTCCTGCTTTCCTGGTAACTGAAGCAGTCTCATGAGAACAAAGCTCACCCATGTGAGAAAGGTAGTCATCCATTCACAAGGGCTCTCTTCCCATGGCCCAAATACTTCTTACTAGCTGCACCTCCCAATAGTACCTTATTAGGAGACCAAGCTTTAATATGGGTGGGAGATTACAAACCCTACTTACATCAGCGTACCTTGGAAAGAAAATTGAGAGAAGAAAAATGAAACAATCATTATCTATAAACTTTTGTTAGTCAGTTTTCTGTCACTATACCAAAATATCTGAGATAATCAACTTATAGAGAGAAAAATATATATTTTGGCTCATAGTTGTGGAGGTTGTGGTCTATGTTAGGTTGACCTCATTGTTTTGGGTCTTAGCATGGCAGCACATTGTGACAGCAGGCAAAAGACAGTGAGGTGGGGATGGGGGTTCCACAGTTGTCTGCAAGGGCACACTTCCAAAAAACCCAGAGAAGAGACTGCTATTAGGTGCTACCACTTAAAGGTTCCACCAGTTCCTCAAAGCACCAAACTGGATACCAGTCTTCTAACATAATCCTTTGGATGACACTGATGATCCAAATAATAGAAATGTGGAACAAAATAAAAACAGTTATTCAGAACAGGGAATTTGCTTGCTCAGTAATGCAAATGATTTCTAGAGACATGATGATTACAATGACAACAAAACATTTATTCATCTGGAAATTGAGACATACCTTATTTGCTCAAAGGGCGAAGGGGCAGAAATATGAATGAGGTTAATCCCCATCTACCAGTGAAGAGAAATGATGCCTAATGCCTAAATTTGATTAGTCAGTATAGTTAGCATACACACATATACACATTATTTAGATGTATGGAACTAAAAACAATAAAAAGAGCTTAATGTGACAAAATAATTTTAAAAAATAGATAAGAGGGCATAGTTTTTGACAGGAGGATAGGGAACAAGAAAGAACAACACTAGATTGTGGTTTAATATTATAAAAATTTCACCACATTTAACCAAATATACAATATTTCTTATTATTTTAGGTATTATCAATAAAGGTATAAATAATATATACAATGTCAACTGTAAATGAATGACATTTGTAGAATATATTTTAAACTTAACAATTATTGATGGCACTAAATATATTATTCATTTATTTATTTTTATACTGGGGATTAAACCCAGAGGCATTCTACCCCTAAGCTATGTCCCCAGATCTATTTTATTTTTTATTTTGAAATATGGTCTTGCTAAGGTGCTTCTGAAGGTATTGCTAAATTGCTGAAGCTGGCCTTGGACTTGGAATCCTCCGGTCTCAGCCTCTCAAGTACTGGGATTACTGGCCTGTGTCACCATGCCTGAACTAAATATATTCTTTTACCCCTGTGTTATAGACATGGTGTGTGTTAAAATTTACTTTCACTCAATATTACAAAGGAAGAAAGCATCATTTAAGGAAGAAATAATATCAACAGATGGTAGTGTAAAAGATCATACTGCAATCTTTTGAGTTTAAATAAGGTATACTTGCCTCCTCACAGCACTGCTGAGTCAGCATTGACTAGATCGCTCCACTAGTTAATTGAGATACAATGGCTTTGAAGTTGCTGTTGATCTCTTCTATATTACTTCCAAACAAGTGGATTCACTTTAGATGCAGTGTTTTGTACCAGTCCCCAGAGTGGTCCAAGGTCATGGATATGAGGCCTAAAAGCCTCTTGCTATTTAAATAGTGTGGCAGCAATAGTCTCTCTGTTCAACAGATTAAAAAAAAAAAAAAAAAAAAAAAAAAAAAAAAAAAAAAAAAAAAAAAAAAAAAAAAAAAAAAAAAAAAAAAAAAACTAGAAGGTAAACACAAGAGTGTTGCTTTATTACAGTGGTTTCCATTGTAGCAAATTTTTCTTTCCTGTCCTTGGGAAAAAATACAAATAATTAAAAATAATGTGCACACTACTGACCTGAACAGTAATGAGATAATAATTTTTCCAGCTGTGTGTTTGGACATTGAGTTTGCAATTTTATCCTCCAATGATTCTAAGTATTTGTTCACATTTATCGATTGCTGACAATAGTTGCCATTAACAAAAAGGTATTCCAGAGGCCAAAATCTTAGTGCTTCTGTCAAAGGAAGAATTTCAGTTTTATCATAAGTCAGCACTTAGGCTTATACATTTTTAGTAATCTGTTTCTGTACAAATAGCAATAGGATGGGATCCTGATCTTAGAACTATAGGATAGGACTCTAATAGGATGGAGTCATGGGGCATTTTCTATCTTTACTATATTCTGTTTAGTGTCAGATATGCTTAAGTTCTAAGGATAACTTATTATCGCCAAGGGGAAAGTGATAGAATGCTATTACAGTAGCACTTTGGTTTTTTCCTCTGGGACACCATGAAAAGATCAATACCATTTCACCATGACCAACACTTTATGCATAAATTTTAATCTTCTAAATGACACCATTAATTTATCTATCTATGCATTCACAAATGTATGTACCTATTTCAGTTTTCTACAAACACTTACCCACCACAGACCTGACCTGGTTCTATGCCCAAAGGATATAAAAATGACGAGCATAGTTCATACCCTTTATATAAGGATACAGAACACAAAAACATGGTTTCAATATGAAATGACAAATGAGTCCATTGAAGTGAAGGGAGGGCCCAGTTTGAGACTAGGGTAAACTCAGATTGGGTTATCACAAAAGTTTCTTCTTTAAAACTGGTTCTTCTGGTCTCCCCTCGCCCCCTTTTTTGGGTACCTTGGCTATCCCAGCTACACCCTAGTTCTATTTTATTATACTATATATTATATAATATATTTTATTATACTGGGATTATAGGCATGTGCTAAATAAACACACCTAGCTTGGACATTTCTTTCATGGGAAAGGAGAAAGGAAAGGCTGGGGAAGATGGATCTGAATCTAAGGGAAGAGGTGATTCTAAACATGTTTTCATCTTGCTTCTTCAATTATCTTTCAGCCCAGTTCCTTCCAATTCTTCTTGAATGTCAACATGAGAAGTACCACTAGAATAATGAATATGAATTATAATTTCTCTCTACTTCCTTGTGTGTCATTTCCCTGTATATGATTTATAAACAACTGTGAGAGAATCAAAGGCAGGAGACAGACGCTAATCAAAGGCCATTTCCAGTTTTGATCGGTGGGTGTAGTGGCACATACCTGTAATCCTAGCACTTGGAAGGCTGATACAGGAGGATTGCATATTCGAAGCCAGCCTCCACAATTTAGTGAGGCCCTCCGCAACTTAACAGGACTTTGTCTCAAAATCAAAAACAAAAATGGCTGGGAGTGTAACTTGGAGAGAGAATGCCCTTGAGTTCAATATCTAGTTCAAAAAGAAGGAAAAAAAAAAAGTCCTATTTTGCTTTAACTATTCCCCATACAGAAAAGTATCTCTTAGAATTTTTGTCAAAACACATTATCTTCGTGATAAATCAAAATATCATATTTTAAACAGACCTTAAATAGGTATTACCTGCCCTCTTCACTGTAGATAGAGGGATGAGGAAGCAATGCAGAGCCCTTTTTTCTCTTTAGCCTTGGGAAAATTTTAATAAATATAGCAGAACAAATAAAAACATCAAGTAAGAATAGGAGACCACCTTAGGCAGACCTTAACTCAGCTTGCCTCCAACTTAGCATAGAATTACTTCTTAATTTAGCTTATTACCTTATTGAATACTATGTTATTTTGAAATGAGGAGGTGAATTAGGAAGACATCACATAAATATACTAAAGTTAAAGCAAATCCTATGTTCTTTGTTTCAGTGGTTATTGGAAAGAATGATTTTTTAAGCCAGAAGTATTACAAGCACAAATTGGGTAAATATACAATTTCAAAAGTCCTTTGTATTTTTAAGTTAAACACATTTCAAAACATCTTCAAATATTGATGACATGAAGCTACTATTTTTATCCCCCAGGACAAAGGGAAAATATGTTCACCATATACAGATTTTTGTCTTACTGAACATTTTTTTTTTCTTGGCAAAAGCATCCTTTCATTGGTTTAATAGCTGAACACATGGCACTTTCAATCTTGTGTAATTTGGTCTAAGTATCTGTCATTTCATAGGATTAATGCCAGATGGACCCTGGGAACATTTCTAAGAGTTCATTTCTAAAATAAAGAGGAGGTTCAAATACACACCTGGTGACAGGTAACAGAAGTGTGATGGATAAGAGAGACATCTGCTCAACCTGAGTCGACACAGGTGGATTTACAATGAAAGTGCATGATCAAGGCTGGCCTCTTAAAGCAAAATGTGGCAAGACAAGAGCCAGAAGCTTGGTTTATGTCTCTGCTTAAGTGACTGCAGATTCACTTCTCTGAGCATTTACACTTTATAGGGCTCTTGGCTAAACATAGCCACTACAACTGCCCTCAAAGCTTATCCCCAATGAACAGATGAGGAAGCAAACTTCAGGGATTAAAGTACTTACCAGATTCATATAAAAAAGAGAGATTTTTTTTTTACCCCAAAACTCTCTGACTTCAAACCTGTGCACACTCCACTGCATTTTGAAGGATTTTAAAATGATATAATTTTAAGGCGGAAAAGGATGATACCATCCACAAATCGATCACTCTTATCATCCACTGGAATTCCTTCTACAACAAAAGGGAGTGTGTCATCCAACCTATTTAAACACTTCTACTGCTCCTGCCCCTGAAAAGTTCTCAACCTCCTTTTCCTTTCCAACCATTCCATGTTATCATCCCCTCCCTTGAGCCTTCATTCTCAGTGCTACCAGGCTGACCTTCACAGATAGAAAGCACAAAAAATAAATAAATAAAATAAATAATAAATAAATAAAATAAATAATAAAAAAATGATGATGAAGGCTAAAAAAAAAAAGAAAAAATAGACTTTGCTGTCTGTGGAGAGACTGGACATAGACGCCTTATTGGAGAAGTCCTACAATACTCTCTAATAAAAACTGGCCTCACCCAACTATGAATTCTATAGTTATTTGATTACAATATTTTGTAACAAAATGAGCACATTCTGATTTGTCTCAAAAGGTTTCCTCTCCCAAGGCATTACTGATATCTGGAAGGCAGTGTCCTCTTTATCTTCTTTGACTCACTCTGTTTCCTTTTAAGCCTGGAACCCAGAAAATGCTTAGTAATTATTTGATGTGTGAGTTTAACTTGAGCTCTAAAGCTGCAGGCAGCATCATATTTTTCTCTTGTCTCACTGTCAATCTATTATTCCCTTTTTAGACTCCATTATCATCATCTTAAAACCATCCTCTAGTTTTCCTTCTAAATCATGCTCCTACACTCACCCAAGGCATAGCTCATCTGGACACTGTTATCATATGATTACTCCCCTGAGTAACTCTTATACACATAGTGATGATGTGGAAAATCAAACAATTCATGGGCAATGATATGCAAAAGATAGGCAATGACTATTTATGAGGAACTTTCACAAGGCTGAGAGATAATTTATTTAAAAAAATTAAAAATCATATGATGGGCAACTTGGCTAAATTACAGAGAACATAAGGGTTGATTATAAGGATTTCATGTACTTTGGACTTTGCGTTTAATTCATCCAGCAATTTTAAATGTTTTAAGATTTTGATTTTTTAATAAAAGGTTTAAACATTTGAGAAGTGCCAGACTGTCAAATATTTGAAGATGGGCCACATATGCTTCAGATACAAATATAATTCGACAACAATTAATATGAACAGGCAATTTGATGAAAGAGAAAAATTGTTAAAATAAAAGAAGAGCGAAATGGCATAGGACTAATCAACTAGTGTCCTGGGTGTGAGCAGCCAGCAAGCTGCAGTCAGTGTTAGGAGAACAGCAAGGGAAGTGTGCACCCCAAATGGGCACAAGGCAATGGAGCCTACGGGGTATGAGAGTTAAACATGCAAAATGTATACTTCGAGTTCTCTACATTCAGTCCATGCCACACATGAATAATCAAAATGCAATTCCTGTTCAAGAGTGCCCAGCAGTGGTTTAGTTATGCCAGGTTCAGACCTTTTGTGGTAGTCCAAGCCTTGTCTTCTCTTTATTTCTTCAATTTTTCACCTTTATTGGTTCTTTCTCTGTTTAGCTTGAAAATTAAATTTATTTATTGGTTTATATATTATCTTATCATTATTTTAAATATACTTTTATTGGTGCACTGTAATTATACTCTTTTAGATGGGCATGATGATATGTGTCTGTAATTCATGTCCTTGGGAGGCTGGGCCACAGGTTCAAGGCCAATCCTCAGTAACTTAGAGAAACCCTGTGACAAAATAAAATAAGAAAAAAGAAAAAGAAAAGAAAAGCCAAGTGTAGTGGTACATGCTTGTAATCCCAGTACTTAAGAAGCTAAGACAGAAGAATCACAACCAGAATTTGCAACCAGTCTAAGCAACTTAGTGAGGCCCTCGGCAACTTAATGAGTCTCTGTTTCAAAATTTAAAAAAAAAATAACTAAATAAGATATGGCTGGAGGTGTAGAATTCTCCTGAGTTCAATTCCCAATAACACCACCACCACCAAAAAAAAAAAAAAAAAAAAAAAGATTGACTCTGATTTTTTTATGATATGTCTTACATTGTCCAAATGATGTTTTGTCTTCTTCAAAGGTTAGTGTTCCCTTGCACAAGAGTCAACTCAAGATGGATCAAAGACCTGGAAGTCAGGCCAGAGACCTTGCAGCTACTTGAAGAGGGCATAGGTCCAACACTTCAACACATAGGCAAAGGTGAAAACTTTCTCAACAAGGTCTCAAAAGCACAAGCAACTCAAAGGAAGATAAATAAATGGGATTGCATTAAACTGAAGAACTTCTGTACAGTAAAGGAAACTATCAAGAACCTCAACAGAGAGCCCATAGAATGGGAGAAAATTTTTGCCAGCTACTCTTCTGATAGAGGACTAATATCTAGCATATACAGAGAACTCAAAACTCACAGCTAAGAAAACAAATAACCCAATCAAAAAATGGTCAAAGGATCTAAATAGACACTTCACAAAAGAAGAAATACAAATGGCCAATAAATGTATGAGAAAATGTTCCACATCATTAGCAATCAGAGAGATGCAAATCAAAACTACTTTGAGATGTCACCTAACCCCAAACATAGTGGCAATCATCAAGAACACAAACAACAACAAATGCTGGCGAGGGTGTGGAGAAGTGGGAACCCTAATACATTGCTGGTGGGATTGCAAATTAGTGTAACCACTTTGGAAAACAATATGGAGGATCCTCAGATGAATGGGAATGAACCTACCATATGATCCAGCAATACCACTTCTGGGTATCTTCCCAAAAGAATACAAACCAAACTATCAGACCAATGCATGTGTATCTATGTTTATAATTGCACAATTTATAATTACCTAACTATGGAACCAGTCAAGATGTCCATCAACAGATGAATGGATTACAAAACTATGGGATATGTACACAATGGAATTTTACTCAGCCATAAAGAAGAACAAAATCATGTTATTTGCAGGGAAATCAATACAACAGGAAAACATTATGTTAAGTGAGATTAGTCAGTCACAAAAAGTAAAAATCATATGCTCTCCCTAATATGTGGAAACTAGGGAGAAAATAGGACATAAGAGGGACTCCAGATGAAGAAGGAAAATCCTTAGGTGAGCAAAGAATTTGACTTAATGGAAGGTGATGGGGGAGGGGGGACACCCTAAGGCACATGATGTACTTTCATGAACACATCAAAGTCAATCACTAAACTGAACTTGACAAGGAGGGAGGAGGAGGGAGTGGGGTGGAAATTGGGGAAGGGTTAAATGAGAAATGTGTGCATGTATGCCTTTACCAGCTTGCACCTAACAAAGATGTATGATTACAATGCACCAATTAAAAATAAATAAATTAATTAAAGAAAAGTTAGTGTTTCCTAATAATATTTCTGTAATGCATTCGATGCACCTAATTGTGTGAGACTGGCAATGTGTGAATGGTCTCTGCTTTGAGGGCAAACCAGCTGCAG
Organism: Graphiurus murinus; assembly: GCA_004027655.1. Taxonomy (NCBI): domain Eukaryota; kingdom Metazoa; phylum Chordata; class Mammalia; order Rodentia; family Gliridae; genus Graphiurus; species Graphiurus murinus. Next base: position 24,491 of record PVLC010014298.1, read on the forward strand.
GCAGGTGCACATTGTTGGGGAACAGGTGTCGGAATATTATCTGCATCTGGCCCACAGCATACACTTGTGGCTACACGGCCCAGGGTTGGTGGTGTGAAGGTAAAGGGTTACACACACATCTGTAGGCACAGGTGTCACAGTGGGAGCTGATGACAGGTGGGGCCTACTGCATGCATAGACACAGCTATGGGAATGGAATTAGCAGCTTGGAGATGCTTAACTGCAGGAGCAGTTACAGCAGTGCTTGCTCACCTCACCAGCAGAGAGCCAGCGGTGAGACCTGCCATGCACATGCTATGCTGCTGCAGGTACTGGAGTTGTGGCATGCAGGTATGTGGTTGCAGGGACAGCTATGAGTGCCCAAGTGGCAGTGTGTGGGTCCTGGGACAAGTAAGGAATTTAGCATGCTTGCACTTAGTGACTTCCCTAGGTGTTGGGAAGCTCTAGGAACATAGGAGAAAGAGGAGTGGCCTAGATATTTGGAATTTGCTAAGGAAAAAAAAATTCTGCAGGGTCTTCAGTGGCATAAACTGCAGGTGGATGGTGCATAGCAGCTCTGTGTGCACTTGGTTTTCCCAGTACTGAAAGTTTCTGGGTCTTCTAGGAAGTTGGCTGCAGGGTCCATGGTGCAGGGTCCTTGGCAGTGAAGGCCACAGCCCTGGAGCCTGTATGTGCTAATCAGCCAAGGCTGCTGCTGCTACTGCTGGTGGGGAGTGCTTGGTAAGATGTGATTGGTGGACGTGCCTCACTATGTTGTTAGCCTTGTCCAGATGTCTCAGCTCTGCCAGTCTCCCTAGTACCCTGTGTGCGGTGAAAGCAATAGGTCCTTTGGGTCCTCTGGGTGGTGCTCTAGAAGGTTGACTGGGGAGGCTGCTGGCTCAGCCCACTCCTTCCCCCAGCAGAGGTCTGGTGGACTGGAAAAGTTTTCAGCAGCACAGGCCTGGAGAGGTAGGCACAGAGACATGAAGATGCCCTTCTTATCCTTTTTGCCCAGTTAATTTTAGTGTTGTTTTCCTACTCTTTGTTCATACAACTTCTTAAATAGATTTCTGAATTCTCTGATTTGTCCTTTGTGGCTCTGAGTATACAAGTGAAGGTGTTTTGCTTTCAGGCTATGAAAGGTGAGATCTATTCTTGGTAACATCACTCTTGCTTATCATTATTTTCTTTAAAAATATAATAAAATTGGCAATAACAGGTTTTGTTGGTTGGTTTCTCTTTGCTGTACACTTTGTTGTTGTTGTTATAGTACTGGGGATTGAACCAGGGTCTGTGTTGTACCTTCTACCTCTGAGCTATACTTAGCCTTTTTTTATACTTTGAAACAGGATTTCAATAAGTTAGCACTCACTGGCCTTGAATCTGTGATCCTCCTGTCTCAGCTTCTCAAATACTGAGATTACAGGCATATACTAGCAGGCCTGGCTCCTGTACATTTCTTTTTTTTTTCTTCATGAGCACAGGTAACCACTTAGCAACTATGAAATGGAGATCAGAGCTCTGGCAGGCTTATACTCCATTAAGAGTTACATGTTAGTTAACTTCACTATTACAAAAAAATACATTCATCTCTATTATTGCAGTTATCAAGAATCATGCATTTATCTCTAGAGAAATTCATGAGATGTATTAATGGATCTGAGCACACAATCCCACAATGTACAAAGCTTATAAGGAAAATTTAAGAAAGAGCAATTTTAAAAATCACCTGCAGAACGGGTAAGATGGCCACACTGTGAAGGCAGCTTCTTGACAAGAGAAAAAGGCAACAAAATTTGAACAAAGCAACCAAAAATTGAACTATGGTGGAATTAAAGACAGAAGACAGAAAAACAGAGGATAGCAAAGCCCCCCAGCCGTACTGCATCTGGGGAACGGCCCCAGGAGCTGCCGGCCACACCATCTTGGTCTGACTGTGCCAGGACTGCTAGCACCTCCGTCTCTAGAGACCCCCAACAAAGAAGCCAATGACTTGATGTGAGTAAGTGGCTACAGTTCATTAGTATTGTAAGCAATCAGCAACTCACTCCACACTCAACAGTGTCAGGGGCCTAGTCTGGCCGGCTAGACCTCGCCTCTACATGGCGCCGGGCAGAGTGCCAGAAGCAGCTGCAGGTGGAAAACATTCTGGGGCTGCCCCACGCCAGAGCGCATGCACCAGCACGCCGGACTCGGGGTCGGCCCAGGTGAGAGCTGTATGAGACGCCTCGTGGCTTAGGCTCGGCGAGCAGCTTTAAGAGCCTCCGCCTCTCGCCCAGTGAGAGCGGCTGCTGGAGAGAGTTGTTACTGGGGAAAGAGTTGTTGGGAAGTTGCTGGGCTGGGTTGCTGGGAGGAAGTGGTTGGGAAGAAGAAGCGGTTGGGAAGAGGTTGGCTGGGTTGCTGGGGAAGTCCTGGGAAGAAAGATTGTGGGTTGCTAGTGGAAGACGGGTTGCTAGAGAGAGGGGTTATTGGAAGTCTGTTGGAAAAGCACTATTTGGAAAGACAACTTCTGTACTGTGTTTGTTATTGCTTGTGCAGTGCCCTTGATCCAAGAAAGAGAGAGATATAATAAAAGAGGTTCAAACCAGCAACATTCAGGCAGCATCTTTATTGGGGCCTCATGGCTGAGGGTTCAGCCTGGGGTGCCCGATACAACAGAAATCTGACTGCCTGAATGCCCCGCCAGAACGTGGAACTGCATTAAACTGAAGAGCTTTTGTGCAGCAAAGATTATCAAGAACCTCAACAGAGAGCCAACAGAATGGAGAAAAATTTTTACCACCTACTTCTCTGATAGAGTACTAATATATAGAATATACAGATAACTCAAGAAACTCACAGCTAAGAAAACAAATAACCCAAACAAATAACCCAATCAAAGAATAGACAAGTGAACTAAATAGATACTCCACAAAAGAAGAATGGCCAATACATGTATAAGGGAATATTTACCATCATTAGCAATCAGAGAGATGCAAATCAAAACTACCCTGAGATTTTACCTAACCCCAATTAGAATGAAAATCATTAAAAACACAAACAACAACAAATGCTGGCATGGGTATGGAGAAGTGAGAACTCTAATACATTGTTGGTGGGACTGCAGATTAGTGCAACCACTTTGGAAAACAGTATGGAGGATCTTCAGAAAAATGGGAATGAACTTACTATATTCCCAGCAACACTACTTTTGGGTATCTAACCAAAAGAATGGAAACAAAACTGTCAGAGTAATGCATTCATATCTTTGGTGATAGGTGCACAATCCATAATTGCCAAACTATGAAACCAGCCAAGATGTCCATCAACAGATGAATGTATTACAAAGCTATGGGATATGTACACAATGGAATTTTACTCAGCTATAAAAAACAAAATCATGTCTTTTCTCAGGGAAATAGATGAACTGGAGAACATTGCATTAAGTGAGATTATTCAGTCACCAAAAGTAAAAAGGTTTGGTGTTTTCTCTCATATGTAGAAGCAAAGGAGAAAAAGAAACATAGGAGGAAACCTTGGATGAGTAAAGGTGACCTAATTGAGGGAGATGGGGGGCTGGAGAGAAATAGCCTAATGCACATGATGTACATTCACAAAAATATCAAGATCAATCACTAAGCTAAACATGAGGAGGGTCGGAGTGTGGAGGTAATGGTGTGGGACTTGGGGAAGGGCTAAATGAGAGCTATGTGCATGTATGGCTCTACCAACTTGTACCTCAGTAAGATGTATGATTAAAATGCACCAAAAGAAAAGAAAAGAAAAAAAGAGTTGTAATTTAACCTTTGAGATTATGTCATAAGATCATACATCCCATCTATATTTTCTTAGTTTTGTGTAATAAATCCAATGTAATACAGAAAAAAGAAAAATTACCCATTGTCCAAACTAGTGAAGTAAAGGTAATATACCCATGTGGTGGTTAATTATATGTGTCAGTTTGTATGACCTGTGGGGCTCAGATGTTAGATTAAACACCAGTATGGATATCTACAGGTATTTTTACCTGTATTTTTTAGATGTGATTAACATTTAAATCAGTAAATTTGGAATAAAGCAGTTGGCTTCCATGAAGTGGGCATTTCTCCTGATGGTGGTATATACCTATAATGTCATTTCTTGGAATACTGAGGTAGGAGGATCATAGCTTCAAGGCTAGCCTCAGCAACCTAGCATGACTCTCATCTTAGTGAGGCCCTGTTTCAAAACAAAACAGAAAAAAAACAGACTGAGGATGTAGTTTGGAGGTAGAATGCCTATGGTTCAATCCCTAGTACTAAAATGTACATATGTGAGAATATCAATGCCAATCTCATATCTTGTGTGGGGAAGGGCAGTGGGGAGGGAGCGTGGGAAGCTCTCCAGGTGCTGTGTGTATGTATGTCAATATCACTGTGAGCTACATTATGATGTGAAACTATAAGCACCAATAAAAATATAAAAATTAAAATTAAAATTAAAAAAACCTGAGTATTCCTCATCCAGTCAGTAGAAGATGTTAATAGAAAAGATTGAGGTATCCAGAGGAAGAAAATATTCTACCTCCAGACTTCTTCAGATCCAAGACTGCAATATAGATTCTTCCTTCTTCTTCCAGCCTGCCTGGGCAGATTTTGCATAATCATAGGAACCAGTCCCTTAAATTATATCCTTCTGTTTCTTTCTCTGCCTCTGTATTCTTTTTCTCTCTTCTTTCTGTATCTTTCTCTCTCTCTCTCTAGATATAGATATTTGTGTGTGTGATAGATAGATAGACAGACACATATCATTTTACTGTTTTCCTAGATTCCCTTGACCTCTGACTAATATAGCTTGATAAAAGAGACAAACTCTAGAAAGAATTCTAGAAATGGAAACAAACTTCTATCACATCACTCTATGAAAAAAACATGCAGTTCTTTTAATATTAATTATTATAACTTAAGCAGATACTGCTGATGTTTATGTGTACATGCTTATATTTGGCTTTTAGGATTTTGTTTGTTTGTTTAAGGTAAAACTACAAATCTTTGTTTGAAAACAAAAGCCCCAGGACCTTCCTAATGCACTGTCTGTGGCCATCAGAAATCAATCTATTTTCAGATAATCTGCTTAAGGATTTAGGAGGATTAGTCAATACTTCTTATTAATCAACCCTTCAGCTTTAAATTCATTTAAAACCAGCTCCATTGAAATAGAAGTGGGTTATTTTTTTCTTTAAAAAAAAAAACAAGCAAGTAAAGCATTTGCAAAAATGAAGCAGGATTTTGATTTGTGTTCATAGTTGTTACTGTTTATGATTATATTTTTTAAATTGAAATTGCTACTTGGCACAAATGTTAATAAAAATTTGATCTGATTTTTAAAGGTTGGTCATATTTTAGCATTCTACAACTTTTTTGGTTTGTGACATATTATGTCAATAAATTATATCTAAGGAAATGTTACTGCATTTTTATACTTCCATTACTTCCCTGCTGTAATAATATAAGTTTATTATTCATTTTACAAAGAACATACCAATAAGTGGTTTTCTTTTCACGGAGGATGAACCACAGCTGATATGTATATCATTGACAGGCTGTGGAAAATGTCCTGCTTTCTAATTCTTGCTTCTCCTTGACGTTTGCAGCCAGAACCTATGCTTATTTTTGAGTACCTCTCTGATAACTTAAGATACAGAATGACATGTTGGATCAATCAAACCATGGCCCACATGTCTAACATACACCCTTCACACTGGTCAAGTCACAGGAGAGAGCATCTGTGTAGCACTAAAGCATGATCATTTGCCAGTGACACTTCTTTGGCCTTGAGAAGATGCTTACTTCTTGATTAGCAGTTGTTCCTATGATACCGCAGTAGAACAAATCACACAAGAACTTGAAGGAGCTAGGGGAAGCAAGATAATTATTTTCCCTCACAAAAGAAGATTTCTTACAACAGAAATATAGATGTTTACACTAATGGTGTCAGTCACTCAGTAAGTTCGAAAATAAGGGATTGGGTAATTGTCTGGTTGGTTGTTGACAATCTGGGTGGTTGAACTACCATGTTGATTAAAGCACTGACTGTGATTTATGGGTTCAGGGAAAACTGCAATTAAATGAAAGCTGTGCCCCAACCATAATGAAACAATTTTCTCAAACATCGCCGCCTCCCTCATGTGCAAAAGTGAGCAAATTGTTCAGGGTGGTTGAAATGAGGGACTTCTTGGAGCTGAGATAACACTGCTTTGAAGCCTCACAGCTTAACTATCCCTAAGCTCAGGGAAGACACAAAGCAATAAGTCAGAGAAAGCATATGTAAGTCCTTCTGAATCAAAACCTTGGTATCCTGAAGATAACAACATTCTTTTTGTGGGTGACACACATACACTGAGGATAGAGAAAGATGTAACCTGGACATATGGAAGCCCTATTTCTTGCAACATTCAAACTATGTTTATTTAGTGGCATTTTCAGGCAATTGTTCAAGAAAATTGTAATGAGCTCATTCTATAAGCAGAGGCAAAGTACCACAAAAGGTAGTCAATCATCTCCAAACCCAATGAATCTGATTAGATTACAAATAGCAAGGAAAAAAATAAAAAGCAAACGGGGAAATGCTTTTATCAATTCTGTATAAGGTGTTTTGTTCAGTGATTTCATTTTCAGGAAAAATATGTTAAATTTAAAAGTTATATATTATCTTTATTATATACCTGGAAATGGTGGAGCTTGGCAACTTTAAGAAATTTGCCTATAGTTACAACATGTATTCAGAATCCAAACCCATGCCTATTTTACCCAATATTCATGGCTCTTTTCACTGCATGATAATGTCTTTCTATCGTCAATCAACTTATTATATAAGTAGAGAGATTATGCTTTCCTAACAAGTGTAAACACATTATTAGATTTTATAAATGACAAAAATGGCACAAAGCCCTGCGTTGAATGAGATCAGAGGGGCCTATATCTCTTTGCAGTGTCTTTCTATTGAACTTGAATCCTGATATCATTTTAGAGTATTGCAATGAGATTTCCACGTATCCTTAATACTTCTGGTTCTTTTCTTCTTAAAAGCACATGAGGAATTTGGATTTCCCTAACCTTCTCAAGTGGAATATAGCTAAATATCTAATTATGCCAATGAAATATATGAAAGGCAGTGGCTTGTCACTTCCACATCCAAATATTTAATTGCCCCAAATTTGATTTTTTAGTTCTTTCTTTCCATGTCAGTGAATCAAAAGGAATTCTCATGTGACTGCTTCATAAAATGGCATTGAGTAAACATATGTACATAGATCTACTACAACGTTCCTCAAATACATGCATGGATATGAAAAATAAAATTTAATTATGTTAATCCATGCAGATGTTTGATACTTAGTTACTACAGCATAATCTTGTGTCCCTTGATGAAGTTAAAATGAATAATTACATACCTGAGTATCATTCTTTCCTCAGAACATAAAGTGGCACATTAAACAATTTACATTGGTAAAAACATCAGATAAAAATATGTGTCCATTTTCATTACTGCATTCCATTCTTCTTACAACATGCTTTTTTGTCATCTCATGTTGACGAAGAGGGTGTTCAGGTTTCTGCAGGTAAAAGAATTTATTCTGTGCTGCCCATCAATTACCTAGTCTTGATGTGAAGGCAGATACTCCAACTTTTAGCACAAGATTTCTTTCTTTTGTTCCTAGCTGGTCCCCGTTCTCAGTGCCAAGTCCTATAAATGTGTCTCAGATTTTAATGGACTCTTTTACTAGGCTTTTTAGCGGTGTTTGACATTATTGATGTCGCCCTCCTCCAAATTCTCTATTTTCTTGACTTCTGTGACACCACTTTCCTTTATTCACTCTTTTATCTTGCTTCACTTCTTTCATGGACTTGACTTCCTCTTTCTGTCTCTTAAGTATTCATATTTTTTATGTGTTCTCAGCTAATTTCTATCCTTTTTGTAGCATCTCCAATAGGGTGATCTCATCCTCTCTCATGGTTGTAATTTTCATTTTAATGCTAATGACACTCTAACTTATACACAGGTATAGGAATGAACTCATCTTGAAATTCAGAGCTCTATAGTCTATGCCACAGAGGCATCTCCTTTTGAACCTCCCCAAGGCAATTCAAGTCCATCATATTACAAATAAAGATATCTTTCTTCCCAATCTGCAGGTTACATGGTGTCTTGTATTTCAAATAAATGACATTATCATTTACCTAGTGGTTTTGTGCAGAAACTTAAGGTATCACCCTAAACCCTTTCATCTTGTTCATCACAGCACAACCTAGAAACTCCATATATGTGGATTTTAAGTCTTGGATAGCATGCATCTTTTAAACTCATTTCTTTCTTTCTCCCCTTTAGTTTTTTTTTTTCTTTCAATTTTTTATTTCTGTTGGGTACTTTCCTCTCATTGAATTTATGTATATTTTATAACTATACATTCAGCCTTTCATCTTCATCACCCTCCCCAGTAAATCAAACTGATAGCAGTGTACGGTCCCTATAATATATTTAATCAACTTTATTGAAGCATAACTTATAATAATAAAATTCACACATTCTTAAATATAGAGTTTGCTAAGTCTTAAGAAATGACTATTGCAATAGTCATTTCTGGTTGCCATAATAAAAATATCATATCATAGATTAGGTGGTTTAGCAACAGAAATTTGTTTCCTCACACTTTAGGAAGCTCTATGTTAAAATAATAATAATAATAATAATAATAATAATAATAATAATAATAATAATAAAACAGTGTTCTGGATGATTCATTTTCTGGCCAGGACGACCTGGTTTGTAGGTAACCCCACATTTTCTCTATGTTCTCACCTGAGGAACAGAGAGAGCTTAAGAAAGAGAAAGAGCTTTAGAGTCTCTTCTTATAAGAAGTTTAATCCTAAACAATCAGGGATCTATTCTTAGATAATTTCATCTTAATTGCTTTCTTAGAGGTCCTGTTTTCAAATCTAGTCACATCATGGTTAGAGTTTCAACACATGAATTCAAGGGAACAATTTAGTGTACAGCCTCCATATATTCACAATGCCATTTAAGATACGGGATATTTCTTTAGTCATGAAAGATTAACAATGTTCCTCTTTGTCTTCAGCGAATTCATCTTCTCAAAAGCAATTAAAACAAGATAATAATCTGGGAAACCACTGATCCAGTTTCTATCCAATACTACTTTGGAAGTAGAATGACCCTGGATTCAATCTCCAGCCACACAACACCCACCCACACACACACACACACACACACACACACACAGCTGGAATTACAGACATGTTCCAGCGCCTCCAGTTTCTAACTTCTGACATCCTCACATGTCAGGAAAAAAAAAAGGTTATAACAACAGAAACTTCCATATATCTCTCATTACCCTAGCAAAATCAGAATAAAAGAAGTGCTATATTTGTCACCATGAAAGAGATCACCTTAAGATGATTTAATAAGATTTTGCTATCATAATAGCATTAGTGATATCACCAAAAATAATAACAAAAATATTTCTGTGAAGAAGTTTCTTTAAATCATTTTAGAATTCACATTATGCATGCCTTAAAGGTATTTTTGCTGGACGGATCATGGGTTGTTCTTCTTACACTTTGGGTAGAAAACTTTCGATTCTGTGCGTATAGCAGATGTAATCAGTGATCTATCATTATGTTCTCAGCACCCATCATCTGTTTTTATTTATTGGTGTATGTTATTTATATGGAATGGTGGATTTCATTGGGGCATGTATTCATGGTTTTCTATTTCCAGAATGTATGACCATTGATGAGAGTTTTCTCTTGCAATTGGAGCATCCTCACTTCCTTGAAGCAGGACAGAAATACCTCTAGAACAGTCAGTGTTCAGTGGTGGGCAGGAGTTGTTGGATAAATGGCCCAGCTTTCACACTGGGCGTGGGTCTCTGATATATATTTTTTGCAGTTTCCCATAACTCTCAAGTGGGATTGATCCCCAACTGCCTATAACTAACTTTCAATTAACACATTCAATGTTGGTTCTCTTTTCTCTCCCATATATCTTCCTAGTTCCCTACTATGCCTCCTAGGGTTGCATATTAAATAAATATAAAGTAAAATAGAACTTGTCCATCAATCTCTGTCACAAGGTGGGTTTCCAGTGGAAACAACTTATAGAAGGTTAATGACTACCTTAAATTCACAAGGCTAACCATTAAGGGATATAAGGCAAGCATGCATATATCCTCAAACTTAAATGCTTCATGATTTTTAGACCTAAAAATTGCCCTAAAATGTCTTCATATAGAATCTTTCTTTTCTATCATTCTTTTATCAAATGTCCCTTCTCTTTACAAATAGCATACACTCTTAACCTGTATGACTTGACATCTGTTTCAGCTATATTTTCCACTAATATTGCCCAGTTAAGTAACATTTTTGAGAGACAGTGCCATTCAATGCAAATAAGGAAGATCTGAGTTTAAATCTCTTTTCCATTTCTTATTTTCTATGCATATTAATTTAGTGATCCAACTTTTAGAAAACTCTTTATAAAGTGATGCTATTAATAATAGTATCAAGTCAAGGGTCTTTGATGGATTGAATAAAATTATACACATAAAACACTTAACACATCTTTGTTGGCACTAACTATGCGGCACCTTCTGTTATGATGATGATTTCTTCTTTGGGAATAATACTTTTTCATTTAACTTTATTTCAGTGACAAACAAATACTTAGAATAAAACTGGGCACTGGAGTTACTGATCTCATGGAGTAAATGGACAAACTTAAAAATTAGTTGAAGGAATCTACTCTGGCTACTTTAATGCACAGGTAGAACTCCCTCAGAGCAGTAATTCTCTCACAGGTTTTGGCAAATCTGGCTTTAACACCATCATTTCACATTTCAAAAGACACTTAGCAAATAATTCTATCTCTTTGTTTTTTGTTTGTTTGTTTGTTTGTTTTTGCAGCACACTCAGGGGCATTCTACCTCCAAGCTACACTCCTAGCCCTATTTTTTTTTCTTTATTTTGAAACAGGATATCACTAAGTTGCAGAATCTCTCAGTAGGTAGCTGAGGCTGGCCACAAACCCGGATCCTTCAGTCTCAGTCTCCCAAATGCTGGGAATACAAGTGTGAGCAAAAACCCTATCTCTTTCAACCATTTTCATTCCCTCCAATATTCTCCATGGCCCCAGGTGACAATATATGAAAGTTGAGCTTATCTAGAAGGCCCAAAATTGCTTTTCTTTAAAAAACAAAATAATAATATGATTCTGTCTAGGAAGGATTGTTTATGCCTAAGAATTCATAATGTGCTTCCATAAATACCCAAGTCTTATAATCTTTGGCAATGCAAACACAATACCTATCAGCTATTAGGTAATTTTAAGGTGTCAGGTCTTTTTATATATTTTGTTTCCAGGACGTTGATGTACTGTCGGTAGAAAAAAGATTACACTTTATCTTTTCAAGATTAAATAGCCAGAGTTTATTGCCAACGTTTGTTTTAATCCTACTCTGTAGTATTTAAAAAAGTGTTGGGGTAAAAGATGTGGCAGGGAAATGAAACTTACTTGGTTCAAAGAAGTTTTGATTTTGGGGTCTGGGGATATGAACTGTATTTTGAGTTCATAGGGCATGCCTGTACTCTTCTAATTGCTTTATGTACAACCACTCTTTAATTCATTGTAATAAACATGCATCCTAAGCCATTGATGGAATTATTAGCACTGTGAGATAAAATGTTACAGGTGAAAAGAGTTTAACCTCTTTTTATAGGCATTAAGTCTGGGCCTCACAACCAGTCAGTGGCTTGGCATTTTAGCATAGGCAATCTAACCCAAGAGCTGGTACTATGTGTTGAACTATTGCTTCACAATGGACTATGAGTGTCTTACAAGAAATAAAAGGCAAAAGGAATGAGGTGACTCTAAGGCAAGGCTACAACCAAAAGAGTCTTGAACAGAAGATGGGTGTTTCTAAACTATTGGACTATGAGTATGTTAATCACTGTGAAATTTTGTTGGATAATTTCAAGAAACAACTAAATACACTGAAGTTGTCATTTACTTGGTAGCTCCCAAGATGTCTCAACATTTCTAAAAACCTTACATTGCACCATGGGCACCTTACTGATTTAAAAGTATGTTGTTTTTTTTTTTTTTTTTAAAGGAAAACATTCAATGTAGACCCATGATTTCTAGAGGACAAATTCTAAGCACTGACTATGCCAATAGAAAACTGACTACTCATGTGATCAGCGTATTGATTTACATCTCAACCTAAACCTCTCTCTGAATTTCTTAATTTCATTCTGTTTACCCCTTTTTCCTTTCCTCCTGACCTTCCTTCCTTCCTTCCTTCCTTCCTTCCTTCCTTCCTTCCTTCCTTCCTTCCTTCCTTCCTTCCTTTTTTCCCTCCTTCTCTCCTTTTCCCTCCTTCCATTTAGGACTTGCTTATATCAAACATAGCTGATATAGTACACATCTTATTTTTAACATTTAACGTCCATGGTATGTTGAAGTATCAAAGAGTCAGCTCTCTATAAAACTGAATTTAAAATTTAGACTTCCATTCTTTCCATTCTGAGAATGCAAAATACTTTTAAAAATGGATTGGCGCACAATAACTTTTCATGTATGTACATGCACTTAACATAATCTCTTTTATTTCTCTCCCTAGTGCCTCCCTTTCCCTCCCCTCCTCCCTAACACTCCTTCTGTTCCTGGGCTAAAGAGAGGTTATTAGGCCAGGAGAGTTCTGCCATTAGGAGTTCCACCCTCTTCCTTTCTCTGTCCCCTCTTTCTCTCTCTCCCCCTGCTGCCTTCTGCTTAGATGACTCAGCAAGAAAGTCCTTGACATATTTAGCCCCTCAATTTTGAACTTTCCAGCCCCCAGAACTGTGAGGCAGACACATTTCTGTTCTTTAAAAATGACTGTCTCAGATATTCCATTAGAGCAGCCCAAAATGGAGTAAGGGGATAGGAAAAAAGGAATATTAGTGGCTTCCAGAAGACAAAACAGCTAAGGAAAATATTCTTTCCAGAGCATCTAAAACAAAAAAGCAAAACAAGCATTCAATAACAGCAATGAAATCAGAGTCCAGCTCATATGTTGATTCTAGCCTAATTAGAAGTATGTCTAACTTCTGACCTAAAGAATTGTAATTCAATAAGATTGTCTGGTTTTCAGCCACTATGTTTCTGGTGATTTGTTACAGCATCTGTAGAAAACTCATCTACTGGGAATGAGATAGAGGGTTAGAGAAGGACACACACATATACACATCCCAGACTTAGACTTATGAGACTCTGACTTTAGGCCCCATAATCTCTCTATCACACTAACCTGTGTTAGGAAACTATATTTTCTCTAGCAGCCTCTCTTTTGTGGATCAAGGACAAATGTTATAGCAATAGACATCATAATTTCTGGAGCTGACATAAAAATATCTTCACAGAGTAAAGATATAGCATTATGACATCAGATTTTATGGTAGGTGAATATAAGAAACATCGTTTTGAAGAGCAGGTCTGTTTCTTCTCTAAACCTGCAGTGGAATCTATTGTCTCTTATGCTTGGCTGTGCCAGTTGAATTAGGACCTGATTGATAAATACCATCTCGTGGCCATCAAAAGTAGATATTGTGCCAATGGAATGAACTTTAATATTACCGCAAAACAGCAATTTTATTATACAGTGTATTTCACATACTCTATTTCCCTGTCCAAGAAAATGAAGAGCAACCTTCACAATTCTGAAAATAAGAACTGAATTTCAAAGGTTAAGAAAAATGAATTCTAATAAATAAATCTAATTTCACAGGCTTGATCAAAATTAAATTATTTTTTGTATTAATGTTCTCATTCTATTTTAAATTTCTTTATTTTATGGTTTCTCTGGTATCATATGCCATCTCAACCATTTATTTTATATTGTTTTTTATATTGCATATTGTAACAAAAACATTATTATGTGATATTAAATCATAGCATTCTTAATGTGCTCGAATAATAAATATGAAATTGAAAATAAATTTCATGTGATGTCCTAGACTTTGTGCATGTCTGTGAGCACTTATTCTCTTCTAGTTTCTTTGCCATGCACTGCAAACATTGCATTTCAGCTATGCCGTATAATGGATATTGGGTATTCAGATAGTTTTGATTTCCAACATCAATTCTTGATATTTAGTTGTCATTTTCTAATATGCTATCTTGGAAATAATTTGGTAGGGCTTTGTAAATTCTATGGAAATTTTGGTGCATAATAAGAGATGCCTTGTTACAGTAGAGGGCTACTACTGGAAGTTTGTTTCTCATTTGACAATTATAAACTAGGTGTACATACCATGCAACAGATACATATACACTATTCTGTATTCTCCGGTTCGAGTGGGTATGTAAATGAAGATAGTTTATTTTAGGATGTGACCCTAAAGATTAGGAGTAATTATAAAGTGTAAAAGAAGGAGGAAGAAAAAGCCAATCCAAGGATACAATACTGAAAAATTTATCATTACAGACACCTGAGTTTCAATGTCTTTTAGAATATCTAAGGATCCAGAGTTGTACATCCTTGGATAAAAGTGTCATTTATCCAATGAACTCTGATATCTTCAAAGATTCACAATGAAATTTTTTTTTTTACCTTACTGGGGATTGAACCTTGAACCCAGGGGCATTCTACCTCTGAGCTACATCCCCAGCCCTATTTTTTATTCTTTATTTTGAAACAGGGTCTCACTAAATTGTAGAGGGCCTCACTAAGTAGCTGGGGTTGGCCACAAACCTGTCATCCTCCTGTCTCAGCCTCCCAAGTACTGGGATTACAAGCACTCACCACCACGCCCGGTTTACAATGGGATGTTAATAGCCTGGCTCTTAAGGTTATATGCTGCGTTAAGTGTAGGTACCTCTAGACATCCTATGCTATGCCATCAGAGAAACCTGATTACAGCAAGACCGAGAAAAGTGGCTCAGATGAAAAAAGCTGATCTAAATGTATTTGTGAAAAGCTGGTAGTTGGAACAATGACTGACATAAAAATTGGAGAATAAGCCGGGCGTGGTGGCTCACGCTTGTAATCCCAGCATTCGGGAGGCTGAGACCGGAGGATCCGGGTTCGCGGCCAGCCTCAGCTACGCAGTGAGGCACTCCGCAACTTAGTGAGACCCGGTTTCAAAATAAAGAATAAAAAATAGGGCTGGGGGTATAGCTCGGAGGTAGAATGCCCCTGAGTTCAATTCCCAGTGCCACAAAAAAAAAAAAAAAAAAAAA